>PVLA01004386.1:90447-178664 GCA_004027455.1 Hydrochoerus hydrochaeris | reverse complement strand
TGTGTGTGTGTGTGTGTGTGTATGTGTGTGTATTTCTTAGAGCAGATAATTTCATAAAATATCTTGGGGTTAATTTTTTGTGTATTATATGTACAATATGTGTATATGTGCCATATCAGATTTTATTTTTGAAATTGATTGCCGTTGGTTTTATGTGTGCAAAATAGGCCTTAGAATGTGAACTTCTGTTATGTTCCCAAATGTGGTCGAAACAGGATTTCATGTGCAAAGTAAAGCTAAAAGGAAATCCTAAATTTAAGCCTACCTTCATTCTATTTGCATTTACAGTGTTTTTCTACTCTTTTAAAGGAGCAGGTTAGTGAATAATTAAATAACTGTCATAGAGTGTATAGTCTGTGTTGCAAATGAGGATAGGCAATTTATTGACTGTGGTTCCAAGCCGCCTTTAAGTGATTGTTTTGCCTAAGTGGTTTTCCTTTTTATTGTCTCACGTTTTTAAATGTTCAGCTGTGTATATTTTGGCCTTTATGTGTGGTTTGGTTGATGTCCGAAGGGAAGTTCTCTTGGCTTTTTGACAAAATGGTCGTTTATTGGTTGGGATTTGTTTAAAAAGCTCCACAGCTGGTAAAGTATCAGGAAAAATTCTGTCAAGTCCATTCTTTAAAACTGTTCACAGTGGTATTGATGCCTCCAAGAGGAGGCAAAGGCAAATAATAGGGATAAAAATGCATTTTGGTGTCATTTTGGAATGAAAAATCCTCCCTTGGTCTAAGTCTCGGTGGAAAGTGAATTAGAGGACAACAGGCTCAAAGCAGAGCCTCCTGCTGTAGAGAGAAGGCCTACTGTTACTTCCTGCATTTAGAGGACCACTGTCACCTCATTAGCAGTCATACAGATGATATCCGTATTCAAATCTGTATTTGCAGATTGGAATGAAAGCACAGAAGTATATGGGGTGATAAGGGAGAAACTGGAGTGTTGCAAGTGTAGTAGCAACGGAGTGATTAAGAGAGGATCTACTGTAGGATTTAAACTTAATTACAAAACCTCTGTATGATAATCTTTATTCCCACCCCTCAGCTGTGACCTACTCCATTTCACATAGTATTTAAGACACCTAAGTAACTGCAATAAAATTGTGAACAAGGTTATTGAATTCATTATAAGGAAAATGAACCTGTGTGGGCTCTCCGGGTTTCTAACTTGTACTAAATATACTTTTATCTCCTAACAATTGGAGTCAGATCAGCGCTTAATAAATACTGGCTCGAAAGTGGATCATTTCACAAGCTTAGGCCTGTATTGCTTTCCAAACCTACTCAGAGCTGTTGACTTTGGTTACCTCAGCAGTAATGGGTATTTTTATGGGGTTTTGCTCTAACTCTCCGCCTTACTACAGGTTACCACGTACACTAAGGTATTCAGGAAAGGGAGCAGTACACAGCTCCACCTCCTAGGCTACTCAGTTTACACATCTTGGGACCAAGGCTCATATGCGATGTCATCGCTTTCTATTTCTTTGTAAGAAAGAGAATCCCTCGTGCATTGGCTTGGCTTTCTTAGCAAAGAAAAGCAAACCTAGATAGGGGATTTAGCTCGGTGGCATAAGCGCCTACCTGGCAAGCACAAGGTCATGAGTTCGATTCCCCCGTACCAAACGAAAAGCAAATCTGAGCTCAGTAGTTTTTCTTCTAGGAATCTGAGAGTCTTTTAGAAAAACTTTGAACTAAGAGGAACTGCTTTTGCAAATGTTACCTGAAACCAAGGCCGGCAGGAACTAAAAAACAGCCACCACTAGACTATATGAAACCAATCTGAGGTCACTGTATTTGTAATTGTGTACACATAGCTTAGTTAACAAGAGAACAAAAAAGCAAGTAAACAAAAAAGCCAAAGATGGCGTCTAACGGCCTTGAAAAAGCCTCTCAGTCGTGTCTCTCCCTGAGGCGGCCCCTCCCCTCTCTCGTTGAGTGACTGATCATATTCTCCAATAGCAAACTTGTTCCTGCACATCCCCATCGTTCAAGCGCCAATCATCGAGAGCCAGAAGGCAAGTGGGGCGGTGCTTTCTCGCGTGCGCGCGTTGGCTAGGTACACGAGCTGGCGCAGTTGACTGCCGCCGCCCGGGCCTTGTAAAAAGTGAGCGGGAGCGGTGGCGCGGGGCACACGTGGTGGAACACCCGTAGGGCTGACTAGAGTGGGATTCCGCGTGGGTTCCCGCTGCGAGTGTCGGCCCACGCTCATGCCCTCAGCTTTCGTGGCCACATGATGTACCCACGTTGACCCGGCAAGATCCCTGATCGCGCCTCGGCCACTGGGCCCTCGGCCGCTGGCGGGGGTCGTCCCCTTCCCCGGGGTCCCAGGCGCGCCGCGGCAGGGTTCCTGTTCCCTGTGCCTGACGGGCGCGTTGGGCGTCGCTAGCTCTCTGCTTGTAGCCGAGGCTCTTCGCCCGTCGGGAATGATTCCGCTATCCCTGGTGCCCACCTTGTCTTCTTTGACTAATTATTAACATTTTCCGAGGACTTGCTGGGCGCGTGGCAGGGTTCTGGGCGGTAACTTGCCCTTTCTCAGTTTCTCCAGAAATACAGTAAGAGCACTTTGTCTCCGGCACGTTTCTATGAAACGAAGTTCTGGTTTTACCAAGTTGCACTTTAGCAAATGTAAATAAAGACTATGCTTCCCCTGGGTAAAAAACATCCTGATCCACAACTGAACTTGTAACTTGGGGATACAAGAAATCTTATTGTTTGAAAAACCCTTTTGCCCTCTGGGTCTGCAATTCTGTTTTGTATACCTAATAATGAGATCTTAAGATTTTTTTTTTTTTTCAGCTCATGAGATGGGTCAGTCTTTTAAAATGTAGGGAGATTGTATGTTATGGTACCTGATTACCTGCTCATATGTGATAGGACCTCATTTCTGATAGAAAAATAGGTTTTGAGAGAACCTTCAAACAGGTGAGCTGTTTGGAACCTTGAAGTAGAGGGGCAGCGCTGAGCAGCACTTTTTTTCTTGAGAAGGTCTATAAGTGACTATTTTCCTTTTTTATTTCTTAAAATGAAGATTATGATATGAATTGCCAGACTTTAAGTAATCACGTTTAAGAAAGTCCATTTCTAACCTGACCCTGAGTGAGCCAGAGGCCCATTATAAGACCATATATCATCAGGGATACCATATCATACGCATTTATTAAGTAGTGAGAAAACTTATTTTTCATAGTTTGGAGGTGAAGTCAGTCAAGCAGAAAATTCAAACCCAGAATGGGGAGAAAGCAAGCAAGGGAACTGCCAAGAATATGATATATTCAGTCCTAAAAAATACACCAGACTCGGGAGGAGTGGGAAGATAAAGATTATGAACTGTCTCACCCTGAACTGTCTAAGGAGATGAGTTTTCTTTCTTTTTTTATCTAAATATTTATGAAAAATATCAAAATTATCGAGAAGTACATTTTCTAGGCTCATTTCACATGTATTAAAATTAGACCAGTACTGAAATGAACCCAAATATATTTTATGCAAATTTCAGTTTAACATCTGTCAGACTGAAGATCTTTTTTTAAGTGCTCGATTAGAAAAGTTGTTGGCATTTTCGTTGAAATTTATTTTTTGAATTTGAATTGTCATTCATTTATTTATTTATTTTGAGTTTTTACCTCCAGAAAATCTTCATATAGAAAGATTATTTTAGAGGCTATATTCTTGGAGTCCCAGGAATTGGCCTCTTACATGCAAGGCAAGTACTGTACCACAGACCGCCCCCACCACCAGATGGAAGTTGATAGCATTTTACAAAATGCATGTATATTGTTCCGTAGTGGCCATCTTAGTTTATTCTATTTTTTTCCTTTCTTGAACAAAAATATGAACACTTGGTTTATAAAATAAATTATCAGGGTGGCAGTGTAATTCAGCCACAGATCATTCTGAGGCCCTGGGTTTGAGCCTCAGCACTGCAGAGAGAGAGAGAGAGAGAGAGAGAGAGAGAGAGAGAGAGAGAGAGAGAGAGAGAGAGAGAGAGAGAAGAGAGAGAGAAGAGAGAGAAGAGAGAGAGGAGAGGAGAGAGCGAGAGAGCGCATGCGCACTGGGTGTGATAATGAGCACCTGTAGTCCAGCCACTGGGAGGCTGAAGCAGGTGGATCCTTTAAAGCCAAATGCTAGAAGCTGGGCAGAACAACACAATGAGATCTTATATCAAAAAGATTAATAAATGAAATAAGTTACCTAGGAATCTGAAATTGCAAAAGTTGACAGTGTTAATATTTAATAATAATGATATAGACATTGTCTTGATAGTTTACTGGTGTTAACCCTGTTTTACCAAGCATTCTTTGAATTGCTTCTGGATTAGTGAATTAAACAGTTATATATTTTGAGGACTGGGGATGTAGCTCAGTAGTAGAGTGCTTATCTAGCATACACCAGGCTCTGGGTTTGATCCCTAGCACAGGCAGGAGTTAGGGGAGGCTATACATTTTAAAAATGGAATCAAGTATAGGTATGTCAATAATGTTGGGAGGGTTAAATGGGCTGTGCTAGGAAGAACAAATAATTACATTAGGTGTAGGGTGTAAAATAGAAAAGAATGTAAACTGAGTGAGGTGTCCAACACCTGTAATCAGCTGCTTGGGAACCTGAAGCTGGAAGATCAAAAGTTCAAGACCACCTGTGTAATCTAGCAAGACCCTGTCCCATAATAAAACAGAAGGGCTGGCTGCAGCTCAGCGGGAGCCTGTGAGAAGCCTTGGGTTCAGTTCCCAGGAGAGAGAGAGACTCAGAGTCAGGGAACAGGGGATGGGAGACTTTTAACATGTTTTAACAAAAGTAATGCAATAATATCTGTAACATCTGTAATATAGTTCCATTAATAATTGGAATTACTCATCCTGAGGAAAATCTGTCTCTAAAATAAGAACCTATTTTCCTCTCTAGTCCAATAAATTCAGTGATAATCACAGTAAAGTAAAATGCAATTCCATAATTTCCCTTTTTTAACCACTTTGCTGTCCTCATCACAGTGGTCATATTCACTCTTGACAGTTTCTCTACTGTGGTCACCGTGACCCTGTTCTTTGTCCCCCTTGCTGACCATTCCTCCTCGAGCTTCTACCTTAATGCAACTCTTCCTTGGATTGGCTTGCCTTTGTGTTTCACAGGACGCTTGGGCTTGGAGAGCTCACTCGCTCACTTGGTATCAACAGTAGTTCTGCTGAATGCTTCAAATCTGCGTCTGGCTCTGACCTTCCTCTCATTTTTGTTTTTTTAGTCCTACTCAAGTTGTTTTTAGGACATTGTACTGACAGATATTGCCATGAGTGGAAATTTAACGTATTAAGCAAGCATATACCTTTTCTAATATACTGGGCCTCTCATCTCAACTGCCTCATTTCTGTTATTTTGTCAGCAGTACCATCCTGTATGTCACCCTCAGGAACATATATATTCTTTTTCTTCTTTTTTTTTTTAAATAATACATGGGATTGAACCCAGGGCCTTCATATTGAGTTATATCCCCAGCCCTTTTATTTTCTTTGGGGGTTTGTTTGTTGGTTTTGGTTTTTGAGACCGGGTCTTGCTGTGTAGTTGAGGCTGGTCCTGAACTTACTGTGTAGCCCAGGCCAACCTCGAATTCAAGGTGCTCCTCCTGCCTTGGCATACTGAGTGCTGAGATTACAGGCATGCACCTCCACATCCAGCTTCTTTTTATTTGTGAAACAGGGTCTTATGAAGGCCCTAAGTTGCCCAGGCTGAGCTCAGACCTGGGATCCTCCTGCCTCAACCTTCCAGATTACTGGGATTTTGTGTTTCATCACATCCAGCTTTATAATTTTGAAATTGTCATTATTGAATATCTCTGTCCTTCATATTTATTAATTAAAGAAATATTAGTGCTTCCTCCAGGATGTCAAAACTTCATCTCCACAGCCCCCTTCTCATCAGCTCACTCCCGGGTCACTTAAATTATTTGGCCTCCTAGTGTTCTGTTCCTCTTAAGGTATCTAAGGCAGGGGTTGGCAAATGGCAACCCATAGCTTAATCCAGCCTTCCACCTGTTTTTGTATGGCCTGTCGGCTAGGACACACTTTTACATTTATGCTTTGTGACATTTCAGTGTCTATAAATAAAGTTCATTGGAACACAGCCATGTGCAGTGTTTACATATCATCTGTGAGTACTTTGATGCCAAAGTGGCATAGTCCAGTAGCTGTGGCAGAAACCACTGGCCCACAAATCCTAGTTTGTTCTCTGTCTGATCTTTCTTAGTGATTTGTGGCCCTGCTCTGAGAGTTCCTTTAACTTGTTTTGGAAGCCCTCTGGCAGCTCTCCTTAAAGATGAGAGAAGCCCTATGCTCTGACCTCTTTACATACTCTGTTAAATCCTGTAATATTTTCTGTATGGAATGTCTCACCAGCTCCTATACATTGCTCAAGGTAATTGGAGGTTTTGCTTCTATAAGGACACTTTTTCAGACAATTTCACTCTGTTAATCTTTCCTTTATTTTGAATTTATTCCTCAGGAGTTTTCGGTGTATACTATATTTTTAGGCATTTGTGTATTTTGCTTTGTTTTTGTTTCTGCTTTTTTTTTTTTTTTTCTTCTTTGGTTTTTTGAGACAGAATCTTGCTATGTAGTTCAGGCTGGCCCTGAACTCACTGTGTATCCCAGACTGGCCTCAAACTCACAGCAATCCTCCTGCCTCAGCCTCCCTAATTATTATTACTTAATTTTTTTTCTGACAGGGACTACAGGCATGTGCCTCCATGTCTGACTTGCTTAGTTTTTTTAGATATTTCAGATTTAATACACTTCATGGCTTGTTTTGTTTTGTTTTTGTTTTTCCTGGACTGAGGACTGAAGCCAGGAAGGCTCTACTACAAAACTGGATCCCTACCCATTTTCGAGACAATCCTATCAAGTTGCTCAAGGAGGCCTTGAACTTTTGATCCTTCTACCTCAGCCTCCTTAGTAGATGGAGCTATAGGTGTCTACCACCATGTCTGGCCATCCCACATTCTTTGAATATTCCCATTCTCAAACACACTGGGGACTCCTTGCATAAAAAGACTTTGTCCTCTTATTATTTAATATGTAGCAACCCATTTTGGTAGATTGTCTTTTTTTTTTTTTTTGCCAGGCAGGCAATTATGCCACTGAGCTAAACCCCTGTCTCCTGCCGGGGATTTAGCTCAGTGGCATAAACACCTACTTGGCAAGTGCAAGGTCATGAGTTCAATCCCCAGTACTGCAAAAAAAAAAAAAAAAAAAAAATCCCTCCCCCTCCCCTTTTTAGACAAGTCCTCACTGTATAGCTCAGGCTGGTCTCAAACCTGTGGCACTCTTCTTACCTCAGCCTCTTGAGTGCTGAGCCTATAGACATACACTACCACTCCTGGCTAAGCTGTCCTTTCACATGACCTTATATTCAGAGAATATTTAGAAATACATTTTTCCCCTTTGCATTTGCTTGTCTTCTCTAAGCTGGATATATACAGCTAATGAAATTAGTATTTTGTTTTGCTTGTAATCATTTATCTGGCATTTAAGTGGTTATGTGCTTAACAACTATAATGTGAAATATTCCTTTATTATTAGCTGACCCCAATTTTTATGTTTTAGTCTTCAGGTGGAAGACTATAGCAAGAAGCAGGGAAATTAAGTCAGCTTTTGGTGTCCATGGAAACCAAAAGAGTCATTTGAATGCACATTTTGGCACACTGCACTGTACCAGATTTTTTTTTTTTTTTTGGTACTGGGGATCGAACTCACGACCGCACACTTGCAAGGCAGGCACTTATGCAGCTGAGCTAAATCCCCAGCCTGTACCAGATTTTTATAGACAAGTTAATTTGAGAAAACAACTATTTAATGCCCTTAATGTCACACTTTTTAAATGGATGTAGGATAGCAATACAAAAGTAGGAAAGAAGAAAAGAATTGAGAAACAAAGTGAACTCACAAGAGGAAAATATATTTAACATTAAAGACCAGCAGCCAGGCATAGTGGTACATGCCTATAATCCCAGCACTTGGGAGGCTGAGGCAGGTGGATTGCCGAGAGTTCAAGGCTAGCCTGGGATACACAGAGTTCAAGGCCATCCTTAACTGCACAATGAGACCTTGTCTCAATAAAATAAAATAAAATAAAATAAAGACCAGCAGAGTTAAAGATCATCCTTAGTCTAAGGCCAGGTCATGATAGTAAGTAAATTAGAAATAGTTTTCTTAATTACCTTTCTAATTTGCATCATGGAAGGTTTTGTACCTATCATGCATCATGCAGCCTTGTAAACTTTTATCTATTGTTTCTTAGAAAGTCATTGTTAAGCTAGGCATGGTAGTGCACACTTGTAATCCCAGCATTCAAGAGGCTGAGGCAGGAGGATTTTTGCAAGTTCAAGACCAGCCTGGGCTACAAAGTGAACTCAAGGCCAGCCTGAACTGCATCAAGACCCTGTCTCAAAAAGACAAAAAAAAAAAAAAAAATTCACTGTTAAATTTAGAGGTATATTGAAATTCTATGTCAAGTCGTTGCATTTGGTTCAAGGTTAGGGAATCAGGATGTGTGTCAGGGAGAGGACACACTTGTAGGATTAATCATAATATCATCTGGCTGCTGTCTGTGGAGTGCTGACTGCCAGTGAGCTCTAGGTACCTGCTGTATGTTAGAGACAAGTTTTACAAACACTCAAAGCAGGCAGGGATGGGAAAACTGGAACTAAGAAAAGTTCTGCTCAGTGACCCACTCAAGTTCACAAAGCTTCTTTCTTTCTTTCTTTCTTTCTTTCTTTCTTTCTTTCTTTCTTTCCTTCCTTCCTTCCTTCCTTCCTTCCTTCCTTCCTTCCTTCCTTCTTTTTTCGGGTTTAAGCCCAAAAATGTAGTTTGCAATGAACTACATTTCCAGTCCTTCTATTACTATTATTTCTACTTTTTTTTCTTTTTAAACATTTTTTCTTTTCTTTTCTATTCTTTTTTTGGTACTGGGGATTGAACTCACGACCTTGCACTTGCCAGGCAGTGCTTAGCTCCCACTGAGCTAAATCCTCGGCCCATTTTTTTTTTCCTTTTTAAACTTTGCTTTTTGTTCTGGGAATCAAACTGACAACCTCACTCTTGCCAGGCAGGTGTTTATGCAGCTGAGCTAAATCCCTGGCCCCCCTCCTTTTTTTTTTTTTTTCTTTTGGTGCTGGGGATTGAATTCATGACCTCGTGTTTGCCAAGCAGGCACTTACACCACTGGGCTAAACCTCCAGCCCCTTGTTTTGTGTTTTTAAGACAGGGTTTCATTATATAGTTTAGCTTAAGCTTACTTTGTAGCCCAGGCTCTCAAACTCACAAAAATCCTCTTGCCTCAGCCTCCTCAGAGCTGGGATTACAAGTGTGCACTACCACACCTGGCTGTTACTACTATTTTAATTTTTTTCTGACAGGGCCTTATTATATACTTAAGACTGGCCTTGAACTCATCATTTAGCTTTTATGTTCAGACACAGTGTTGCTAAAATGACCAGACTAGGCTTGAACTTGTGATAATTTTACCTCACCCCCACCCAAAAGCTGTCGATTTGCCTCTTTTTAAAAATCTCCAGTTTGGTGCTGTTTCAGAAAGATGGCCAAGCCCAGCGGGCATGACCATGCATGCCTGTAACCGCAGCACTCAGGAGGCTGAGGCAAGAGGATTGCTGTGAGTTTGAGATCAACTTGTGCTATGTAGTAAGATTCTGTCTCAAAAAAGAAAGGAAGGAGGAAAGAAAGAGCAATTGCTGGCAAGCGTGAGGTCATGAGTTTGATCCCTGGTACCAAAAAAAAGAACAGAAAGAAAGATGACCAAGAAATGTCATTTAATAGGAGTAGATGGCTTTAAGGTAGGCCTAATGCAGCTAGAGGTGGCCTCCCAGGAAGGAGTTAAGTGTGCAAGACAAGAGAACTAAGTATAGGAGCTGTCACTTTGGTACCAGAAATGGATTGGACAACCCACCAAGTGTCCCAAACTGATGGATCTTAATTACCCACTTTGTAAATGCTGAACCCATCTGGCAAGTGTTCAGGGCCAGGGGACAAGCTTGGTGGAATATATGCCCAGACCCTGGGTTTATCCCCAACACTGCAAAACAAAGACAGCCAAAAACCCAATAAACAACTAGCCAGAGTATACGTACTATCATCTTCTATCAGCAGAATAAGGTTCTTTTTCTCACAATATTCATGTTTAATACTAATTTTTTTCATTTAAAGAGACATGAGAAGGATTTGTTAGAGGTAGCTATAGGACACACTCAAGAGCGGAGTGAGAAATGAGGCACAGTACAGTTAGAAATGGGATCATTTATGTATTTTGGGTGGGGGAGAATCTGTGGAATTAAGATTAAATTCTTTCTGTGATGTTAGCATAAAAACAAAAGCAGGAAACAAATCTGCCAGAGGAGTATAGGCCCTTATAGAGGAAGGAAAAGAATACATTACATAAATGATTCATCCATAAATTGTCATAGAATTGCTTAGTGCTTTCCTTTAACCTTTAGTTTTAATTTGGTTTAACCTTTAGTTTCAGGTTTTAGCTATGCCTTCCAGTGACTCTGATGATAGGAAAGCTGTAAATGGATGTGAGTTAAATTCTTGCAAGAAGTGAATATCTACTGTAGAAAAGCTGTTTCTCCACTGTGAAGGGTGAAAAGAGCAAATTAAAGACTATTCTTTAATAACCAAATGTAATTAAAAGACATCATCAAATTTATGTGTTGGCATCTCAGAAGCATTGGTATTGCCTGTTTCAGAAATGAGATCCCTGATTCAAAAAACAAAGTAGATATAGATATATATGGAAAATTTCCCTAACCTGCTTTTAATTTTGATGTTATGATATAACTTACAGAATAAAATAGAAATAGATTTCTCAGGGACTTATAAATACACTTAAGGTTTTGTTGCTTATGAAGCTTTAAGCAAGAAGGATTCTTTTTTCTATAATCACGTATTGTGTAGAAAATGACAATATTTATTAAGTCCCTTGGAGTGTTCTCAGGGTTACAAGTCAAAACCCCCACTGCAATTCCTTTTTCTCCTGGAGTAGTTTAGTCGCTTAACCACAATAATTCCAAAGGCAGTCTGTTCCTCACTGGCCATCCTGGTTTCTCCTTGAATAGAGGCCTTTGGGCAAATAGGCAGCACTTGCTACTTCAATAGCAAGCAGCTTCCTGTGGAGCCTCAGCCCTTCCCTTTGCAGGGGATGCGTGGAGATGAGGGGCCAGAGAAGGGATCTCCATGCCTTGCTGGCCGATGGACTCGTGATAGCAGGGGTTGGTGGCCCATGTATAAAATTCTTTTTCCTTTTTTTTTTTTGAGGCAAGATCTGTGTAGTTCAGGCTGGCCTTGAGTTCACTATGTAGCCCAGGCTGGCCTTAAACCCACAGTGGTCCTCCTGCCTCAGCCTCCCAAGTGCTGGGACTATAGGCCTGTGCCATCCTGCCCAGCCCACGTTTACAATTCTAAAAGCAAGATTATTACAGTGCTCTGGATCATCCCAGCCCAAGTCCCTGATCCCTTTTCTTTCCCTGTCCTCATCCCTGAAGTGGCAGTGAGAGGTTGGTGACATGTTGAGGGCTGCAGTGATGGATACATTCCTTATTTTGGAACTTTACTCTGAATGCATGTGTATGAAAATTATAGAGAGGATAGAATAATGATGCTTTATGTCAACCAAAAGTGGTATCTGTTTTAAAAAATACAACTCTAGATTGAAAGTAGCAATAACGAGATTCTGCTGTCTTCCTCTGACCTTGAAAAAGACATAACTCCTCTGCATGTGTCTTCTCTTGCTCTTGGGTGATATGTGTTTCCTAGGGTTGTGTAGATGGGATAACCTAGGTATGTGAAGTGTTCTAAATGCCTTAAAGCATTCAGATGCAATGTTATCATTACGGTAAAGGAGAAGAAAGTGACAGATCTTCATTTTCTTCTTTAATCTTCTCATCTTTCCAGATGCCAGTGGGGCCTTTCAAGTGTCCTGGATTCCTTAGGCTGCAGCAGTGTGGAGCTCCGCGTGTGGGTGCAGGAAGAATGCCTTCTACCCTCTGAAGCTGCCCTCCTCAGAAGTCCCCTTGCAGTAGAGGGCAAGTGGACACGTAGGGTGTCGGTCTGGTGGCGTACAGGATCTGCCGGTGGAAGCCGGCACCTCTCCCGCCTGCATGCTGAGGCGAGGCAGCCATGGACAGTGTGGCCCTGCACGGCTTGCCTACTCCTCCTTCCCGGAACTCACAGCCCAGAGCCCAGCTCCTCTAACCTTCCTCCATGGGAAAGCAAAGTGACTCCAAAGAGGCCAGTGCTTTAGCCCCCTGGAGTCTGCTGACCTGAGGACCTTTTGGAGCTGTCCAGAGTGTGAGCGGAGTGGGCCACTGAGCTCATCAGCCATGTCCTTCAGCGCCACCATCCTCTTCTCCCCTCCCAGCGGCAGCGAGGCCAAATGCTGCTGCTGTGCTTGTAAGAGCGAGACTAGTGGGGGCAGCACGGGCTCTCAGGGCAGGAATCCTCCTCCCAGCACCCCCATCACCGTGACTGGACACGGCCTGGCCGTTCAGAGCTCTGAGCAGCTCCTGCATGTTATCTACCAGCGCGTGGATAAGGCAGTGGGCCTGGCTGAGGCCGCTCTGGGTCTGGCCCGGGCCAACAATGAACTGTTAAAGCATCTGCAGGAGGAAGTAGGTGAACTGAGGCAAGGAAAGGTTTGCACTCCTGATGAAGATGGGGAGAGTCGGGCCCACAGTCCCCCTCCCGAGGAGCCCGGGCCCCTCAAGGAGAGTCCTGGCGAAGCCTGCAAGACTCTGTCTGCCGTGGAGGAGGAGTGTGACAGCGTGGGCAGCAGCGTGCAGGTGGTGATTGAGGAGCTGCTCGGGGCAGCTTCAGCAGTGGGGCCTGGGCCTCTGGGCTTCCACACCCCTCAGAGAGACCTGCGGCTCCCAGGGTGCGCTCTGGCCACCAGCGAGGGGCCCCCACTGCTGCATCCCGTGAGTACCACCACAGTGCCGTTGCTTCTGCCTGTCTCGCCCTTTTCTCTCCTTAGCCTTTCATTCTACATGGAAACCTGTCTTTTATTTGTGATAAAACAGCACAACGGCAAATTTCCTCTGCCTTCAGGGACCTCGGCACTCCCTTGTGCTTCTGACCGCCAGCCTCTCAGGCAGGTGGCCAGGGCCAGCGTGGTGCTGGCGGGCCTCCCCTCCTTTGCAGTCGCTCAGCATGGCACCTTCTCCTCACAGCTGCCACACGGGCTGGGCCTCTCCTGGCGAGAGAAAGCCTGCGGCACACAGACGGCTCATTCATATTTTATCACGGGCCCTCTGCCTGCCAGGAAGAGTTGGGTATGGTGAGATGGGGTTGGGGAGGGGTAGGGGCAGAGAGATGGAAAGCGAGAGGGCGAGGGGAAGAGAGGGTGGGTACAGGAGGGGAAGAGACAGCAGAAATGCGGGACCTGAGGGAGAGAACAAGGTACAAAGCAAAGAAGAAAAGTGAGTCTATGTGGAAAGAGGAGAATTTACATGGGGAAAGATAGTGCGGGGGGTGGGTAGTTATAGCAAAAGAAACATGTCTGAAAGTGGATAAATAATAAGAGGATGGTGTGGAGGGGGAAGAGCAAAGCACAGGAGTGGGCGAACAGACTCAATGAGCAGGAAAAGACATGGTGCTGTTTCAGTTGCTTTACTGCTCAAGGCCCATGTGAGCAGGAAAATCCTGCCTGAGCGGAGTAAGAAGTGCAGAATGTCACCCACAAAAGCATGAAAAGGAGATGGAGCAACTATAGAGATGAAAATGACAGATGTGTCACCACTGGAGAGCGGGTGGGAGGTCTGTCAGCTCACCACCTCATCTTCTGCTGCCCTCCACTCCTCTCCCTTGGACAAGGAGAGGAGCCCAGAGCAGAACACATGAGGCAGATGAGAGAGAGAGCACGTCCAGTCCACCTGCTGAGGCTGAGCAGTGAATGGAGGAACTCCCCTCTCCTCTCCAGCCCAAGCGGCCACTGGTCATTGCTCCCCCAATGCCACAGCTGTGTGGCAGTTGCCACTACTGCTCATCCCCACGGCGGGTGCCTGGTCAGGACTCAGTGATTTGGGCTGGAAGGAGGAGGAACTAGAAGGCAGGAGTCCGGAGGTGCCAGGCCAGGCAGTGCCTTGCGCTGTGGGTTTGCTCAGGCAGGGAAGGCTTCCAAGCCGACAGGATGGAATTAGACTTCACAGCACAGAAAGCAGCTCGCAGGTCTATAAATCTCAGCCTCCTCCCCCGCTTTCTGTGTGTGGTTCCCCCCTACTTTCACTGTTCTGTTTTCTTGGCTGCAGAAATCCCCCCTCCTCTTGTTCTTCCTCTCTGCCTCACTCCCTCCTTCTTTTCCTTGCCCTATGTGTCCTTGAATGAGGGTACAGGCAATCAGCTGGATATCAGGGCCACGACAGCCCGAGGTGGCCAGGCCAGGGTACAGATTGCCCCACAAAGGGAACAGAGAGTAGGTGAGGGGAACGCACCTGTGCCAGTCTCACTAGGGATTCCTGACTTTGTGTCTCCCTGCTTTCCTCTCATTTTCCTTTTATTTCCCCTCTTTATTGTTGCTGTTTAATTTTCTTGATCCTTTCTTGCTTGGTTTCCCTTTTTGTTATCACTTCCTTCCCTAATCCCTTTTAGACAAAACATTTACCTTGCTACATTTCTTCTATTAAAGAGCAAACCATAAATACCGCTCCCAGAGCATCAGAAACCTGCCGTGTCCCTGGAAGCAGCCCTGTGCTAACAACCCGACAGGAGAGACCCTGTACAGTATGCACAAGGACTGTTTGCCTGCTGGTCCCATAGGAATCCAGAGCAGTAAGCCATTGAACATCAAAGACTGCTCTGTTCCCCGCTTTTCCACTCTGCTGTAGTCTTGGCCAAGGAATGGTGACTGACCAGGTTCCCCTGTGCATGGCTGGCTAATAGTCCATTCATTTTTCTATTCTTAGCTGGTGGATGATTATGTGGCCTCTGAGGGTGCAGTGCAGCGAGTGCTAGTCCCTGCTTATGCCAAACAGCTTTCACCAGCCACACAGCTGGCTCTCCAGCGGGCGTCTTCAGACACAGGGCCAGAAAATGGAGCCAAGCTCCCACCACCGCGCCCTGAGGACATGCTCAGTGCGGCTGCAGCGTTGGATGGTGCCTTAGAGGAGTCTGGCCCTGGGAGCACTGGGGACCTGAGACACTCTCTCGGGCTCACTGCTTCCCCCTGCAGGACCCGAGTGAGCGGGCAGAAGAACTCCAGGCGCAAGCGGGATCTGGTTCTCTCTGTGAGTGAGCTCTATTTCTATAGTTTTTTTCCTGTAGTCTGGAGTGAGAAGTGAAGAGTGAATGGTGGGTGGATTTTAAGCCTCCCATATAGAACGAATGGTGTCCCAGGTCCTACTGGAGCGGAAGGAACATGGAGGAAACCTTCTTGGGATCTTGGATAGATAGTACATTTTATACCAGTCAAACCTTTAGGCTTTTCTAGACAAAGTAACATCTTCCCTTTCATGAGATGGGAAATACATCATGTCTCCCAGTGTGCATAGGCTTGATGGGAAAATCTCTCAGAAACTGGGCAGATAATCATCAGTGTGTTGGGTAAGGGGTCCCTTAGGTGGAAAAGTCAGGCTGTGCTTTGGGAGCTCTATACCCCAAGGCTGCAGGGGGCCTCTATACACGCTGCTCAGTTACAGAGATTCAGAGAATGTAGTCATTCCAAGAGCTCTTGGCAGGGAAGGGACCGGCTTGAATTAGGTCTGCTTGAACTTCTGGAGTGACTAGGAACATCCTCTTGCATTGGGAGCTCATAGTCATCTCCCAGGGCAGTAGTTACCAACCTGTGGCACTTTTGCCCCCAGGGAACATCTGGAACCTCTGGAGATATTTCCATGTGTGGGCTGATAGGGGGAGGGCAGAATACTATTGACATCTAGTGGGAAGAGGCCAGGTATTCTGCTGAGCATCCTACAAGGCCTTCCAGCACCCAAGGTACCAGCTGATATGTTAGTAATGCACAGCTGGGAAACCTTCTTCTAGAGTGTCCACAGTCTTTTGGATCAATTCTATACCCCAAATTTTCTTTCTAATAACCATTGAGATGTTCTTTAGCCATATGTCTGTTGACTGTAGTATTTCCAACCTCTACATAATGACTGGTGTGAAATATCTGGAGTAGATGTCAGCACTCACAGCCACTCCTTTTGAATAAGGTTGAAAGGCTCATCATTTATAGATCCTTTATTTGTATAGCTTTTATCTTTCTGTTTTCCTGACAGGTCTTTTTGTTTTGTTTTGTTTACTTTGGTTTCTTTTTTTGAGACAGGGTGTTTTACACTGGCCTTGAACTCACTGTGTAGCCTAGGCAGGCCTCAAACTCATAGTGATCCTCCTGCCTCAGCCCCCTGAGTTCTGGGGTTATAGGCATGTGCTACATGGCCAGCTGAGAGATCTTATTCTTGTTCTTCCTTTCTTATGATTTGTTTTTGCATCAGAGATTCTCATCCAACACTGTAGCAGCACTGAATGTGTCCTCAGGGTGAGGCTCCATTTTCTGGCCCTGTCTGTGCAGATACCTGCTGGTGAAGACCCCATTCATTATCAGCATCAACTTGTTTCCAATCATCATTTTGAATTTTGGTTATGTTCAGGGACATCTTATCAAGAACAGGGGAGAGTTCAGCTTCTGTCACAGATCTGTTGCCCAAGAAGACTATTCCTGTTGCCAGTAAAAGAAAGTAAGGAATAAGCCTAGAAATGTATTTCAAGGGATTTCCTGAAACTTCATTGTATTTAAATAATAAATATGTGGTAATAATAATTTGTATAAAATCAGGACTTTCATCCCATTCCACTCCTATCTGTCTCCAGAGCGAGGTATAGTATCAGAATTGGCTTTGTTTGTTTCCTGTTACTGGGGATCGAACTCAAGGCCTTGGGCATGCTAAGCAGGTGCCACACCACTGAGCCACACTCTCCAGCCCTGAGACTTGGCCTCTTCCTTTTGGAGAGTTCAGTGGCAGGACAGCTGCTTACTCATCAGGCTCTCTGCTATCATGCTGGAAAAGTATTGAGAAGGCCAGGTGGGATTTTTCTGCCCACCATAGAGCAAGATTTAAAATATTCTTGTAAAAAAAAATTTCTGTGGGTTTGCAGAGGGAGGGTTAGTTGCAGTCTTTACTATTTGAATCGTTAGCTCTGGGAAGGAATCAGAGAGGCATCTCTTCCATCTCCTGGGGCTCCTGTGGATTGCTGCTAGGATCCTGTGAAACTGAAAGACCAAGCCAGAACCCTTAATTCCTTGGAATGCTGCAGATCCCATCCATCCCTTAAGGAAATGTATGTATTTTTAGCTCACTCAGTAGGTAGATGAGCCAGCAGCCTTTGCAGTCTTAACACTTATTGTCTGGAGTGTTTTCCCTTTCCACTTCAAGCCTAGTTTCATCTTTATCACTTCATCTCTTCCAAACCACTTGCTCAGAAGCTATGTAACTTCCTTTTTTCTGTTGTCGGGGAAATGTTCTCAAATTCTTGCATTCCCCCCTTTTTTTTTTTGGCCAGTCTTTATGCTTGGACTTCTAACAGAGTAAGCTAACTATGTCAAATATAAGGTCAGTATTATTTCAGTCTTGTTTATAGAGTGGAGACACTAGCTATGAAGAGATAATAGTACTTTCCACAGTGGAATGGCCACCCAGCCAAAGAGGCAGGAGGACAAATTGGGGATTTCTTGATATGGAGCCAAACTCTTAGGTGAGGATATGAATCTGTCAGTTTGTGACTGAGTAACTTCTACCAACTGAAGATCCTGGGATGGAAGTATAATCAGAGGGCTGGGGAGATAGCTCAGTGGCATAAACTCTTGCCTGGCAAGGCAAGGTCCTGAGTTCGAGTCCTGGTACCAGAAAAAGAAAAGAAAGAAAATATAATCAGAAACAACAAACTAAATCTAACTAAAATTCTGCATTAATGTTCAAAGTACAAGTTGCAGGATGAACCTTGTAATATTATAAGTGGCCATTGGCTTGCTAAAAATGGCAGTACCCCCTGAGCATACTGGTGCATGTACTGGGCACACTGGGACGCTGAGGCAGGATTATCCTGAGTTTGAGCACAGCCAGGGTGACTCAACAACTTAGTGAGACTTTGTCTCAATGTAAAAAATAAAAAGGGCTAGCTAGAGGATTTCAGAAGACCTGGGTTCAATCTCAAGTATTGCATTTAACAAGAAGGAGGAAAAAAATTGCACTATCTTGGATTTTATTCATAGAAGTATAGAGTTCTACTCCTGGCAGTAACACTCCCTCTGCCAGACTTTAGCTAATGAGTTAGATTCAGCAGGTGCCAATTTACAAGAGAGATACAGGCAAAGCAGAGAGTCTCCTATTTCTGATGGTATTATGAGCAAAATGGGAGTCAGACTTTGAAGCGTGTAAGACAAAACTTTTTAACAGCAAGCTGGGCGTGGCGGTACACATCTGTAGTCTCAACATTTGGGAGGCTTAGGCAGGATGATTGCAAGTGCAAAGCCAGCATGGGCTACATAATTAGACCTCTCTCAAAACCAAACCAAACCAAAACAAAACGAAACACACTCAAGATGTTCAATAGAATAACCTGACTCACAAAGAAGAAGCGTTTGTTAGGTGTGTATGAGCAAAACTGAAAGACAAAACAGCCTGCTTAATGACCTGAAATGTAGTTGGTGGCAGAGTCCCCAATATGCTTTCCAATTCACATTCCTGTTATTCTAGATTTTTTGTTTTCAGACCATGGTGTGTGTACCTCAGGGACTAGTAATAATGTGCGAAAGGATATATAAAGCCATGGCCAAAGCTAGGCATTTTCCTGGGTCATTAATTTTACTAGAAGATTTCAGAAGACATTTTTATATTCAAAGAAATACAGATATAGCTTGAAAAAAGTTTT
Source organism: Hydrochoerus hydrochaeris (assembly GCA_004027455.1). Taxonomy (NCBI): domain Eukaryota; kingdom Metazoa; phylum Chordata; class Mammalia; order Rodentia; family Hydrochaeridae; genus Hydrochoerus; species Hydrochoerus hydrochaeris. The sequence continues at coordinate 159,754 of PVLA01004386.1, read as the reverse complement.
AAAATTTGCAAGAGTAGAAGGTTTCAAGAAATGTTCACCCAATGCCAGGTGTGGTGGTGCACATCTGTATTCCTAGCACTCCAGGAGGCTGAGGCTGGGGTGTGGCTCAGTGCTACAGCTCTTGAATACTGGGCAGAGGTGGGGGGTAGGGGGTGGAGGGAGCTCACCTGCAGTAGCCTGGTATATATTTACTTGGTTCCTGCCACTAGGGGGGACTTTATGGAAGTATTTGAGGCCCACTGTGGTAGGGATCACATATATTACTCAGAAGCAGAACTAGCCCAGGGGTGATTCTGGAGTTTTGAACCAAATTAAAGGGTCAAGGGAAAGGAGCGGAAAAAATGCCCCATTAGCTAAATTCTGGCTAAGAAAAACATATGCAAAGATGGGATCTAGGCTGTGGAAAGGATTCAGGCAGAGAACTCCACAGGAACAATGCTTTTTTGAGGCAGAGTGGCCTGGGGATTGAACCCAGGACCTTCACACTGAACTATATCCCAGCCCTATTTATTGTTTGAGACTGGGTTTTATTAAACCACTATATTGTCCAGGCTGTGCTGGAAATCATCAGCCTCCTGCCTCAGCCTCCAAAATTGCTGGGATTACAGGCATGAGCCACCACACCTGGCTAGGACAGTGCCTTTCCACCTAGGGATCAGAGGAGGGTTTCACTATCTCCACTCCTGGCTTGATTCTGATTTCTTTTCTCCCCTCTAGAAATTGGTACACAATGTGCATAACCACATCACCAATGAGAAGAGATTCAATGGGTCTGAAAGGTACGGTTCCTTGTAAAAAGACCCCTGAGTATTTGCCGAGGCAAAGGAGATAGGGAAGAAGCTCCGGTGCACAAGGCTGAGGCCTGGCTCTCACTGATCCTCCTGCTATGGGCTCTTAAATGGAGGAGGTTTTGCCACAAAGCTTCTTGGTGCTGGGGATTCTGTCTGGCTCCTAAGGAGCTGACTGCCTTCTCCATTCTGTCCTCTGTGTAGCATCAAGTCCTCTTGGAATATTTCAGTCGTAAAGTTCCTTCTGGAAAAGCTCAAGCAGGAGCTGGTGACCAGTCCCCACAATTACACTGACAAGGAGCTGAAAGGTGAGCCAGCGGCCCTCACTCACGTCCGCCCTTTCTCTGCTCGGCTCCTGCTCCCTGGCTCTCAGTCAGAGAGGAGGCAGAATGGGCAAGATGGAAAACAGTGTATTTAAAACACATTGTGGGCTTTTTGGCTGTTCTTCTCAGCTACAATATATTCACAGGATTACCTCAAATTGCCTTTTTATTCCTCTGCTCAGTCCAAAATGAAAATGGGAAAAGAAAAGGGCTAAAACACTATATATTATGTTTATGTAGGGCCTGAATCTGAGGTCAGAAGCCAGGCTTACCTTTTTGTCCCTAAACATTAGGTCCTGGGTTTTCTTTCTTTGCTCAGTTTTGCTTTTATTCCTAACTCTGAAGTATTATGAAAATTGTGCTAAAGAGTACTGGAAGTAGCTGTTGGGACAGTGGCAGTAGGGATCAATTTAATGTGGGAAGTGATGCAGAAGCAATGAGGTTGCTTTTTTCTTTTCTTTCTTCCCCCCCCCCAGTGTAAAGATTGAGTTCAGGGGCACTCTTACACTAATCTAAATCCTAAGATTTATTTTATCCAGGTGTGGCAGCACATGCTTATAATCCCAGCACTTAGGAGGCTGAGACAGGAGGATCACCACAAGTGACCAGATGAAAAAAAAAATTCTTTAAATTGCCCAGTCTGACTTGCAATCCTGCTACCTCAACCTCCCAAGCAGCTGGAGATTACAGACCTGTACCACTGTGACCACCCAATTAGAGCAGATGGAGATACTCAAGGAAATTAGTGCTGGAGGTAGACACAGGGTTCTAACCCCAAAAAGGACTAATGAGATGCTGGTGGTTATGTGAGGAAGGTCCACTGTGTAATGATGCCAACCTCCCATTCAGCAGTGTGAGGGCAGAGAAAAGGGCTGCTCTGGAGGACCCTATCCCTTTCTCTCCTCTCCCCTCCATCAGGAGCCTGTGTGGCTTACTTCCTTACCAAGAGGCGTGAGTACCGCAACTCTCTGAATCCCTTTAAAGGTCTGAAAGAAAAAGAAGAAAAGAAACTTCGAAGTCGCCGATACCGGGTAGGTCTCTAGGCCTTTCTTTGAAGATGCTAAACCATATATATATATATATATATATATATATATTTTTTTTTTTTTTTGGTATTGTTGGCAATTCAGCCAAGGCCTCGTGCATGCTAGGCAAGTGCTTTATCACTGAGCAACAACCCCAGCCTTTAAACTCTAAATTTAATTAATTAATTAATTAATTTATTTATTTTGGGGGGGTACTGGGGAATTGAACTCAGGATGTTAAGCTTACCAGGCAGGTGCTTGAACTGCTGAGCTAAATCCCCAGCCCTTAAATTTTAACAAGCCCAGTGGAAAGGGCATCTGAGAATAGGGCTGACCACCAGGAATGTGGGCAGATGGAGGAGGGTGAGCTGATTCTAACACATAACCTAAGGCCTGGGTTTCCTTAGGCACAGGTTTTACTCTGCCTTCTTCTTCCCCACCTAAATCCTTTCTCCAACTGTAACCTAGTTTGTTTTTCTTCCTGCTGTTTTTCCTGGGCTCCTTCTTAGCTTTTTGCCAACCGATCCAGTATTATAAAGCATTTCGGACCTGAGGACCAACGCTTGTGGAAAGACGTGACTGAAGAGCTGATGTCAGATGAAGAAGACAGTCTGAATGAACCAGGGGTCTGGGTGGCCCGTCCTCCCCGTTTTCGGGCCCAGCGCCTCACAGAGCTCTGCTACCACCTGGACGCTAACTCGAAACATGGCACCAAAGCCAACCGTGTATATGGGCCTCCCTCAGACAGATTGCCTTCTGCTGAAGTCCAGCTCCTGCCACCAGAGCTTTACAATCCTAATTTCCAAGAAGAAGAGGGAGGTAATGAGAATGGACCTGTCTCCCCATCTTTTGACCAGTCCCACAAAACCTGCTGCCCTGACTTGAACTCATTCATTGAAATCAAGGTGGAAAAGGATGAGTGAAGTCTATCACCAAGAATAACTCTGGTTTCCACCACTTCTGTGTCCTAGAAATGGGTGGCCACAGGGCTTCGCAAAATAATAAGATGCCCTCTGCAGTCTGACAGAGTGGATTTGCTTCTGTTCTTGATATAGGCTTTGATGGAATAAGAGAACTTCTCTGAAAGTGGGGAAATGCAGAACCAGAAAATGCTTATTCGTGAGCATACAGGGCCTCGGATGGAGGAGCCTGGGATGAGAAAGGGAAAATGGGCTGTCTAAGAAGCATGAGGCCTTCCTGACCAAGTCTGGGTCACTGAGTTGGTCCCCTGTCCCCCTACTCCTCACAGAAAGCTCATGGGAAGCAGCCTTGTCTGTAGCTTTTGCTTCCCCAGACTCGCTGGGCCTTGTTCTGCCTGCAATGCAAGGACAGGACCAGCCCGGCATCATACTGCCCCCTGGTGGGCAGTTTCACCCCTGGACGTGATTCTGAGCTGTCGATAGAATGAGCTGTTGTTTATTGAGTCATACAAGGAAGATTTTATCATTCCCATCTTACAGATGAGAAAATTAAAGAATAAATGTTTCATTGGCAGCTTTTCTCCTGCTTTGTGGCTATTTTCCAATCCTGTCAGCCAAGTTGTGTTTTGGGGAAGGTATTGCATACACATATTGATTGAGAAGTAATATGGCTGTATACTCAGTCAGTCATGCAACAGATACTAATTGCTTACTAGCAGTGATGTACTATGAGGTCATATGATCAGGTTCGACTGTATAGTCAGGAAGCCAGACACTTGAGTAAGCAATGAAATGAACTGACGGGGCAGGAGGCACCATTCGATGGCAGCTGGTCTACTCCTGAAGTCACAAAATTCACAGGCAGTGCTATTTAATCTGATGCCAGGAAAGTGAGGAGGATTTAACCAAGAGAAGGGTGGAAGCAGGAAAGGGTTTTTAGCAGGTACAGTAGATGCAAGGGTCTAGAAGTGAGAGAGAGTACAGAGATTTAATTTGCTGCACACCTGTTCAGAGAGGACAGAATGCTGACAGAAGAGGCCGGAGAAGTAGAGAAGAGACTTTTTAAAACACTTTAAAGAAGTGTTGTAATCCCAGCACTTGGGAAGCTGAAGCAGGAGGATTCCCGTGAGTTTGAGGTCAGCCTGGGCTACATAGTGAGTTGAAGGCCAGCCTGAATGGCCTAGCAAGATCCTATTGTAAAAACCACCTTAAAGAATACAGCTGTTAGCTCAGGGCAGTGGAAATCATTGAAAGTTTTAAGCAGAAAAATGAGATACCAGTTTTATACATGAAGACAATCACTTGTACTCGGTTTAGCCAAGATTAGTAAAAGTTGCCTCAGCCGGGAGACTTGCACTGGTTCAGGAGACAAGAGAGTGGCCTGACAGTGTACAGTTCCAATGAGACAGAATGGATCTGAAAGATATTTAGGAAGCAGAATTGATTCATAGGACTTGGTGATGATTTACAGGATTTGACATTAAGGGAAGCCAGGCATGGTAGCACGGGCCTATAATCCCAGTACTTGGGAGGCAGAGGCAGGAGGATTGTTGCAAGTTTGAGACCAGCCTGTGCTGAGTTCAAGGCCAACCTGCAACCTGAACTGCATAGTGAGACCCTGTCTTAGACAAAAAAAAACAAACAACAACAAAAAAAAACCAGTTAAGGGACAAGAACATAGGGTTGACACTCAGGTCTCTGACTTAAATAGCTAAGAGGTTATTGATACCATTTACTCCAGGAATGATGGAGAAGCCAATTGCAGAAGGTAAGAAAAGTGCTAGTAGTCATTGGAGAGGTTTTGGGGTATGTGTGTGTGTGTGTGTGTGTGTGTATGTGTGAGAGAAAGAGACACTGGGGACTGATTTCAGGGCATTCAACTACTGAGCTACATGCCTGGCCTTTTTGTTTTTTACTTTTTGTAGCACTGGGGATTGAACCCAGAACTTTCATACTGACCTAAATCTCCCCACTCTGGTTTGGTTCTACTTTTTTTTGTGTGTGTGTGTGTTCAGGGTCTCTGTAAGTTGCCCAGGCTGAGCTTGAACTTAAAATACTACTCTCAGAGTGCTGGCATCACGTGTGTATGCCACCATTCCTGGTTTTTGTTTTCATTTATTTATTTATTTGTTTGTTTGTTTTTCCTTTTTATTTAGTTTTTGTTACCAAGAATCAAACTTAGGACCTTACTCTTGCAAAGCAATAAAATTTCAATAGTTTTATTGAAAGGTGTATCTTTTAGTACCAAACACAATGATAGTTGGTTAGGTTACCTCTGCCAACTCAAAATTAGTAAAAACTGATGTTTTCAAAATATTGAAATATATCAACCTTTTGGTAAAACTGAAGTTATCCATAAAACATGGTTTACAAGAGCAGAATATACTTATTGAGAGAAAGAAACCTTCTATCTTGGAGAGAGACAAAAGGGGTCCCGAGTGGGTTGCCAAAGACTTCATCTTTTCTAGGGGCTTGAGTAGGGTAAAGCCTCGAGAGGATCTCAATAAGTTGCCCAGGCTGTGATCCCCCTACCTCAGCCTCCTGAATAGTCCGTTGAGTTTTTTAGTTTAAGCAAGTGTGGGCTAGAGGTATGAGAGTTATTTGTATATGTACATCATAATTAAAGGTTGGGGGCAGGGATGTAACTCAGAAGCACAGTACCTGCCTGGTAAGTGCAAGGTCCTGAGTTCGATTCCCAGTACCAAATAATAATAATTATAATAATAATTAAAGGCTTGGGGATGAAGAGGGCCTATAGAGCTCCCAATGCTAGCTCCAACTGTGGAGTGGCTACCACGAGGTGATGCACACTATGGATCATGCCATATCAGGGCACCCCACTTCTTCATCTTCGCTTCCCCTCGTTCCCTGAAAAGGCAGGCTGTTTATCCCAGCCATGTCCACTGTTACCACCACCAGCTCCTGAGTAGAGCACTCAAATTTTTCAAGATTTACTCTCTCACCTTCATCGCAAAAGATCAACTGTAAGTAACTGGGTGAAAAATCTTGGTTCTGGGGCTGAGGATTTAGCTCAGCTGCATGAGCGCCTGCCTTGCAAGCACATGGTCCTGAGTTTGATCCCCAGTACCGATTTAAAAAAAAAAAAATCTCGTTTCTTTTCTGCCTGGAGTCAGGAAAGGAAGGAGACCCTCGTTATTAATTCTGAGGATGTGGCTCGCAGTGGGTTCTAGATGTATCCTGATAGCCCCTCTCTGTGACGAGTATTTTGTTTGGTCCTCTCCCTTTCATTTGATAGTTTGATAGGAACCCCCCCCCCCCATCTCGGAAGAGCTGTCAGCTTGATCTGGGAAACAGTGATTCTCAGGGGAGATGAGGTTCTACTAACAACGTATCTTGGCTTAAGGAGCCAAATAATGTGTACCAAATTAATTCCTCCAAAGGTACTAAATCTTTCTTTTCTCATTCTCTAAGGATACACTCATATAAAAGGTGTCCAGTATGAGATGAAAATAATATGCATAGTTTGGGTGTAATTTTCATACTCATTTACTATCTAAATTCAAAGGAGTCATTTTCGTTCTACATTCCACTCCCTTGGCCTCTTGTCTTTGATGTGCTAGTCTGGAGAAAACCATTTTGGTTAGTGTTTAGTTTCAGCCAGGGTATTTTCCAGTAGGTCAGTATCAGCATCTTTTCTATCCTATCATTTCCACTTGCTATTTCCTTTAAGGTATCTCTTTTTCTCCTCTTAGAGCATATTCTTGTCATCAACCAACGGGGAGGCTGGGGGGAGGGGAGGTGTTCACCAGTTCTAAAACTAGACCTTCTATCCCTTTAGTCACCTGAAATATTTGCTAAAAATCTCATTTCTCAACACCAGGGGGTGTCTGTCTAGCCCTCTGTCTTTCCTACCCTTAATGCAGCGATGAGTCCCAGGACTTTTCTTAATGCTTTTATCTGTACACGCGCTGCCCTCCCCAGGTATGCTTCAGTCCCAAACCTTTTCCTCCCTCCTTTTCACTGCTTCTGGAAACACGTAAGTCTTTCACCTCCCTGATCCACCATCACAGAACTGTGGGTTCAGAAAGTATGGTCTTTTTATTGCAGGTTCTCCGTGTTTCTCAAGTGCTCCAGATTAACCTGTTCTTTCCTTTGTCCTCCCACACTCCCCTTTACCCCATCTTTTTCCTTCTCCGTCTTCCACCTTCCCCTGTGGGATTCTTCATCCTTCGGAGCTACCTTTACCTCCAAGTCCCTGAGCTTCTTTACATATCTGCCTTTCTCCTTTTGCCCTGTTTTCCTCTCTGTGCTTCTCTCCCTGTCTCCCCGCTCTTGTACCAGTTTCCCTCCCTCTCCCACAGTACCGACACTAGAAACAAAGTCACGGTGTTTGCACAGAACCAGCCTCTAGTCGCCCCGTCCGAGTTCGCGACATTCCACCGTGCCCCTCCGCGCATTCCAACTGCAAACAAAGAGTCCCCCTTCTCCCTCCCTCTACATTCTCGCATTCCAGTTTCTGAATATTGGGGTCGCCGATGACCAAAATGGCCCTTTCCTTCCTCTCGGGTCCAATCTGCAGATCTCCACCCACCACGCACCACAGGTTCAGCGCCCCCCCGCGACGCACCGTGGATCCGTGCGCAGACACCCCCAGAGCTGCAGGACGCACTGCGCTCCGCCCTTCCAGGAAAGTAGATCCGGCCAGGCAGACAAAAGTTTGGGAGAGAAGTTCCTTTTGAGCCGAGTGTGAGAAGAGGGGGCGGGGGCCCGGGCCCGGGACGGTCGGGCTGTCCGGCGAGTCGACGCGTGAACAGATAGACCTGCGGACGGGACAGCCCTTCCAGCCCCGCTTAGCCCCAGATGCGCTGGGGGATGCGGCCCCTCCCGCTGGGGGATGCTGCAGGGTTCCCTGCGCCAGGCACCTGGGCCGCCCGCTAAGCCCGAGTGCCTGTTCTGTGCCCCTGGGGAAGCCAAGTCCCGCAGCCGAGGCGCTGCAAGGTGCCGGGCGGGGAGGGGGCTTGAGGCCCCAGGCCCGAGGGCATGGAGCGGTTAGGGGAGAAAGCCAGTCGCCTGCTGGAGAAGTTAAGACTCTCGGACTCCGGCAGCGCCAAGTTCGGCCGCAGAAAGGGTGAAGCTACCCGGTCTGGATGCGATGGGACTCCTGGGCCGGGCAAGGGACGCCTGAGTGGGTTGGGGGGACCCAGGAAGTCAGGGCCCCGAGGAGCAACCGGGGGCTCAGGGGATGAGCCATTGGAGCCAGCCCGAGAGCAAGGGCCCCTGGACGCCGAGCGGAATCCGCGCGGCTCCTTTGAGGCGCAGCGCTACGAAGGCTCCTTTCCCGGGGGACAGCCGCCCTCCCGGGCCTTGCCTCTACCTCAGTCACTACCCCCCGATTTCCGGCTGGAGACCACAGCCCCAGCACTAAGTCCCCGTTCCAGCTTCGCCAGTAGCTCCGCCAGCGACGCGAGCAAGCCGTCCAGCCCCCGCGGCAGCCTGCTGCTGGACGGCGCGGGGCCCGGAGCCGGAGGAAGCCGGCCCTGCAGCAACCGCACCAGCGGCATCAGCATGGGCTACGACCAGCGCCACGGGAGCCCCCTGCCCGCGGGACCGTGCCTGTTTGGGCCACCCCTGACCGGAGCCCCGGGAGGCTATTCCCCTGGAGGGGTCCCGTCCGCCTACCCGGAGCTCCACGCCGCCCTGGACCGACTGTGCGCTCACCGGCCAGCCGGGTTCGGCTGCCAGGAAAGTCGCCACTCGTATCCCCCGGCCCTGGGCAGTCCCGGGGCTCTAGTCGGGGCCGGAGGGGCAGCAGCGGGGCCCTTGGAGAGGCGTGGGGCGCAACCCGGACGACACTCGGTGACTGGCTATGGGGACTGCGCGGCCGCCGGCCGATACCAAGATGAGCTCGCCGTTTTGCTGCGCCTGACGGCGGGCGCCGGGAGCCGGGAGGTTGGTGCCCGCCGGGAACCTTCGGGGATTGAGCCGTCGGGTCTCGAGGAGACACCGAGTACGTTCGTTCCAGAGGCCGCCCGAGCCCGGATGCGGGAGCCGGAAGCCCGAGAGGACTACTTCGGTGAGACAGAGGTGGCTGGGATGCAGGGAAGGGGGGCACCTTGGACTCCCCAGCGCCCCGACGGCCCGAATTGCCGGTGTCCGGGGGTTGGTGATGGGGACGCTGGATTAGAGAAGAGGCTAGAGATGGATGGGGCGGATCCCAGAGCGCTTTTCTTTCCCTACCGGGTTTCAAATGGACCAGGACTCCTCATTCTTGCTAAATTTAACTCGTTGATTATCTCATGAGTCCCAGTTTCAAGCATTAGAGAGCCTCAGTTTTAGCAATAGGAAGCCTGTGGGGAGGGGACCCATTGGGTAGGGAGAGTATCCCCCTCCCTTGCACCCCCCGAGCCCCTTACCCCCTCCCCCGTCACCAATGTGCCCCTACAGGCTCCGGCGCGCGGCGCCCCCACCCGGGCCAGGCTCCGCCCGCAGGAATTCGGGGAATGCGCGGGGCGGGCGGGCCGCGTGCGTGCCGACTCCTGCCCTGGCGCTCCAGGTGCCCGCGGGCGGGGCCCGCCGAAGGGTGGGGTGCGCGCGCCCGGAATGGGGCGCTTCCTAGCTCGCGCGGAACAGTGTCGGCTGTCGGGGAAGTGGACCTTAGAAGGAAAGTTGGAGCGCCCGGGAACGGAAACCGGGAACTCTAGTGTTGCCCAGCCCCGGTCCCTCCAGCGAGGCTCACCGTGGGCATTTAAGCAGAGACCCCGTGGTACCAGCCTCTGTTTTGCTAGTCCTCTGCAAGTCCGAGCAGAAGTCGTGACTACCAAGACACCATCCCTGGATGGAAATCAACCCTCTGTGACTACCAGACACAAGTTGGTCTCGAGTTCTGGCCATCACGCACTCAGAATTCAGGCTAGAAGTAGCTCCTTACGTCCTGCTGCTGTTAAGGAAACCTGGATGCAGGCTCCCTTCCTCACTGTGTTCAAGGATACATCGATTATATGCCTCAACTAAGGGGCCATGGGGTCTTGAACAATCCTTTAGTCGAAATTCACAGGCACTACTCCGTAGGTAAAGCAGTGCTAATTTGGGTGTGAAGAGCTCCAGCCTGCCCACCCTGCCAGGACTGCAGGGCTTTTCAGTTTTCCAGACCTTTTCTCCCCACCTTTCTCCACCATTATCCCTGCCTGGGACCCAGGATTATTAGAGGCCATGGCTAGAAATGTGAACAAGGAGAGGATGGCGGACTGGCTGGGACTGGCTGGGGAGGAAGTTCTGAGGTAGCTGGTGGGAAGGGGCTGCCTAATTTACCCCCCACCCTCAGCCCATTCTTGTCTCCCACCCCAGAGAGGAAAGCCCGGATCAGATGATGCTAAATCACTTTGATCAAGGGAGACTGAGTGACAGGGCCCATTTAGCAGTTTCCTTTGAAGGCCCAGGAGAGGTAGCTGAGAAAGAAGTCTCTTTGGCCAAATCATCTGAGCCAAAAAGAAGAAAGGCACACGGAGAAAGTGCAATAAGGTGGCAAGAAGAACCTAGGTGTGGGCATGCCGGGTGAGAGAGGTGAGGCAAACACGCCCGAGCAGTTTCCCCTGCAGTCTTCCCGTAATGTCCCAGGCTTCCCCAGGAATGGCTCCGATGGGACCCTCTGGTAGGCACTCTGGCACAAGTGTCCTCTCCCATGAGGAGGCTGCATTGTGAATTCAGAAATGGAGGCCTCCTCTCCCTGGGTCACGGAATCGCTGTAGAACCCTGTGCCCCAGGTCAGCTCCACTGTCCCCTCGGCCCCAGGAGGGGCCCTCTTCCTTGGCTTCAGCCTTGCCCAGCTGCCAGAGGGTGGGAGCAGGGCAGGCCTGGGCTCATCAGTGGCTGCAGCTGCTGCTGCACAGGCTCCCAAGCCCCTGGGCAGAGCCTGGGATGGGCCCAGACAGGCAGGGTGTGTGGCAGTGTGCCGGGAGAGAGGTGGGGTGACCCGTTGGGATATGCTCCCCAGAGACAGGCCTTAGCCCTCACTCATGGGCCTGGAATTGGGGAGGGGAGGGGAGGAAGAACACACCCAGGAAAGGCGGGTGCTAGAGCCAGGTGCATATCTTAGTGGGGAATGTGTGTGTGTGTGTGTGTGTGTGTGTGTGGTACTGGGGATTGGACCCAGGGCCTTGACTCTGAGCTACATTCCCCAGCCCTTCTGCAGTTTTTATTTTGAGACTTTGTGAAGTCACTCAGTTACCCCAGCTGGGCTGGAACTTTGATCCCCCTGCCTCAGCTTCCCAGAGCACTAGGAATATAGGTGTGCACCCCCCCGCCCCCAGCTGGGGGTATGTTGAAGAGCAGCTCAGCTCTGTCTCTGCGATGGATGGGGGTGGCACGTGGTAGTTAGGAGTCTGCCACCTTTCCCCCCTTCCTATGCAATCCTGCTCCCTTCCTTCAACACAGCCTACATTCTCAGGAGCCCATAGCTCCTTGCACGAGCTCTCTGCTGAGCCAGAGCCTTAAACCAGAGGTGCTAACGTGTGAGCAAGCCTGGCTCATGCGTGAGCCTGGGACTCTTCTTGCTCTTGCAAGGCACAGAGGAGAGAAACCATTCTGTATCTGGACAGCAGCTCGTTTTACAGACAGGAAAACTGAAGCCCCTCAATACTTCCTGGGCCTGGCTTGCTTTCTCTAGGAGTTATTTGTTGTTCTTATTTTGAATCTGCTGCTGAGCTCCTGTGACTGCGGTCTCTGACCATTCATCCCATGCCTGCCTATTGAATGTTTTCTCAACAGAAGCCAAGCACCTAGAGACCAAGAGCCGTATCTTGGACTGTGGTGAGCTGGGTAATTGAGTGAACAAGAATGGATCTGCCCAGCCAAGATCATGCTGCATCCCATTTTCCGTTGTCCTCTCCTCTCCGTAGGGAGAGGCTGTGTCCTTGGGCACATCAGCAAAGTGCAGTCAATGAAGCTCAGGGATCCCTGGAGCTGAGCTGGGGAGTGGACGGTGAGCTGACCACCTCTTGTCTCTCTTCAGGCACCTGTATCAAGTGCAACAAAGGCATCTACGGGCAGAGCAATGCCTGCCAGGCCCTCGACAGCCTCTACCACACCCAGTGCTTTGTCTGCTGCTCCTGCGGTGAGTACAGTGCACCCGGACCCTCTAAGTGCAGCAGAGGCCTGGAGGACAGCTCAGCACCCCTCAGCCGCAGCAGCTCTCCGTGTCCCCACTGAGCATGTGGGAGCCCCTAGGTCCCCGGCTCCTCTCTTGCTCCCTCCTCTCTACCTGGCTTTCTACCCAGCTCCCTGACCCGTGCTGCTCTGCCCCTGCCCCTGTTTGTCCTACTGCCTCCCTCCCGTCTTCCTTCCTGCTTCTGCTTCCCTGCTTGCCCAGCTTGGACTCCGCCTGGCCCTCAGCCTCTCCTTGGTGGGGTTTGGTCTTGGGCAGCCAAGTTGCCTGGGGTGACTGTGAAAGGCTGGAATGTGGGAAGGGCGGGGTGTGGGCTGGGGGAGTGGGGAGCCATGGGGGGCCGAGAGGGGGGTTTTCTCTTGGCTGGTCAGAGTTCAGCCACCTCGCTGGAGTGCAGGCCACCAGGCTGTGCCAAGCTGATGACATCACGCTCCAGGAATGCCCACTGCTGCTGTTCGCTCCGGAGGCCCTGGGGGGCGTGCCGGGCAGCCTTAAATCCCCCACCCTGCCCTCCCTCACCTCTCTCATTACCCCTTCCCGCTGCTTACCCATTCTGATTCTTCTGCTAAACCTTTAATCTTCTATCTCTGCCTGTCTGACTCCAGCACTCAGCTTTTCTTCCACTCTCCCAGCTTCTCCTTGGTTTTCTTTAGTTCGTTTGTCTATCTGTCCTTTTTATAGGGCCTCTTTCTTCCTCTCTATCACAAGCTTCTAAGTCGACTTTTCTCAGTCACTGGGCAGAGGTAGAAGTGGAGATTTTGTTGGGAAGAAGGCAAAGCTGGGGAAATCGCCCGTTCTCCACCATTTTCCCTTCTCCATCATCCCTGATGAGCAGTTCCTGGGTGTTGGTCAGGTGGAAAAGGGTCCTGCCATCCTGCATGTGAAAAATCCTGGGCTACCTCGGACCATGGAGACTCTGGATCCCTCCAAGCTTGAAGAGCAGCCTGATAGAGCAGACAAGGGGATGGCTTTATTCCTGAACAAAGCATTTTGTGCCCAGCAGCTACTCCAGTGCTCTGACCTCCATAGAGTCTGTCCCTGGAAGGAGCTTGATGGGGCTGTGAGAACAGGATAGCTGTGATGAGGTGGAGACTTCAGGCTGAAGTGTCCCAGAGGGCCGGGTCTGGGACAGTCTTACACAGCACCTGGCGCTGAGCTCCTCGCCAGCCTCCCTGACAGGTGCTCCCCAGTGGGCACCTGACGGAGACACTGGTCTGGGGGACACAAGAGCCCAGGCCACGGAAGCGGAGGAGTGGATTGCAGCGATTCCAGGGCAGATTGGAATTGCAACATCAGCCAGGACCTTGTATGGGGAGGGAGGAGACACGAACCTTAGGAGGAGCTGTTAAAGCCCAGTTTAAACGTGCTATGCACCTGGGGGAGATGGGGAGAAACCCTGGGTCTGGGCGCCAAGACAGGTTCCAGCCCCCTTTCTGCTGCTTCCAGGGCGGACTTTGCGCTGCAAGGCTTTCTACAGTGTCAACGGCGCTGTGTACTGTGAGGAAGATTATCTGGTGAGTGAGAGCTTGGACCTGGAGCTGGTTCCCAGGCTGGGACCCCCGGGGCTCCATCCAGCCATCCCACCTGGTAACCTCCTCCTCCTGTCTCCTCTAGTTTTCAGGGTTTCAAGAGGCAGCTGAGAAATGCTGTGTCTGTGGTCACCTGATTTTGGAGAAGGTAAGAAAAGTGTCATCAGTTGAGACTGAAGCTTCAGGCCTACAGGGTGGAATCCAGGACTAACTGGATACTGAGAGAGGTCAGGGAGGAAACCTATCACCACATGAGTCACATTTTTGCCATTCTTCCCCAGAGCAGCTGTTTACAGTGCCTTCCCTCCGCCTGTGAGAGGAGTCCAGGCTCCCAGTCCATCCCAGTCCCTCAGCCTGAGCAAGGAATGTGGGTCCCAGGTCTTCATCCCTTTTCCACTACTGCTAGGGATTAGTTGAAGCTTTTTTTTTTTTTTTTTCCCATTTAAAGAAATGATTCGAACCAGGCATTGTAGCCCACACCTGTAACCCTGTACGTGGGAGGCTGAGGCAGGAGGATCTCAGGTTCAAGGCCGTCTGGGCTACCTAATGAGGCTCTATTTAAAAAAAAAAGTTGGGCATGATGGCACACTTGTGAACCCAGTACTCTGGGAAACTGAGGCAGGAGGATTGAAGGTTTGAATCCATTTTAGGCTTAACTGAATGACTTAGTGTGAGACCCTGTTTCAGGATAAAGAGTGAAAAAGGGCTGCTGATATAACTTAGTGTAAAAACCCTGGGTTCAGGGTTGGGGATTTAGCTCAGCAGCACAAGTGCCTGCCTGGCAAGCATGAATGAGGTCATGAGTTCGATCCTCTTTACCTTCCCCCAAAAAAAAGTTTTTGAAAAAGGAGAATTCGATTTGGCCGGCAACCTAGCAGGTCATATTTAGATTAAAGAAAGGTCTGAAGTGGGACCAGGTGTTGATTTTCTCCCCCCATGTATTGGGGATTGTACCCAATATGTGGCCCTTTGCACAAGGGAAGCTCTCTCCTCTGAGCTACATCCCCAGCCCTTTTTGAGTTTATTTTGAGGCACTGTCTTGCTAGACTGGTCTTGAATTTTCAATTCTCCTGCCTCAGTTTTCTCTGTAGCTAGGGTTATAAGCATGCACCACCATGCCTGGTTGCACCAATGTTTTTTAAAAGCTTCATGATGATCCCAAAATTGAAGGCAGAATTAAAATCCGCTGGCCTAGATGATCGCTAATAAGTTTTTCAGTGTTTCTGCCTTTATTTTTAGATACCTGGTCCCCTCAAATAGTGTTTTTCTAGGAGGACAGCAGGGTGTTGGATGTGGTTAGTAGAAGGTGCAGGAAACATAATGTGTAGCTGAGGAGCTGGGATTGAGGGAGTCGAAATCTCTTCCCCCGTTGCGAGCCAGATCCTGCAGGCGATGGGGAAGTCCTATCACCCGGGCTGCTTCCGATGCATCGTTTGCAACAAGTGCCTGGACGGGGTCCCCTTCACCGTGGACTTCTCCAACCAGGTGTACTGTGTCACTGACTACCACAAGTGAGTCTGGCCCTGGGTACAGTGTGGGCCTGGGGCCTGGGGTTCACCATTCTCATCTCATTGCTACCTTCTCTCTTTCAGAAACTACGCCCCTAAGTGTGCAGCCTGTGGCCAGCCCATCCTGCCCTCAGAGGTCAGTGTGTTGGGGCTCTTCTGCAGGGCCAGCCAGTGCTGCTGCCTCTGGGGAGGGGTGGAGACTTGTGGCCTGGTCTCCCTGGGGAAGTGGTAGTGCTCAGGAATGTACTCTTGGAAGATTCCCGTGTGACTGTGCTCTTGGGGCCACCACCCTGACCCCACATCCGGGCCTGGACATGTCTGATAGCCTCGCTGGGCCCAGGCTCTGTATCTGCTATCCCAGCAAGGGCTGGAAAAGGAGGAAGAACGCTCAAGGCTGGCAGAGAGGTCATGCGTGTGGAGGGTGAGCGTAGGCAGAGAAGCCAAAGGCCAGTGAGGAACTGGATCCCGCTGGACCTCCCTGCCCCCAGCCTTGCTTCTTCCTCCCCTGTCCCTCCCTCCGCTTCCCCACACCTTGGAGCACTGGGAAGGGTGGGGGGTGAGCTGCAGTAGGATCTGCAAAGCACATTAAAGCAGTGGGTGGTTGACTGGATCTTTGAGGGTCTGGAAGGCTTTATGTGATTTTTCTGCTGGGATGGGAGGTGTCCCTGACAGGGAGGAGGAGCTCATCCCCTGGGGGTCTGCGTGTTTCAGGGCTGTGAGGACATCGTGAGGGTGATTTCCATGGACCGTGACTACCACTTTGAGTGCTACCACTGTGAGGTGAGTGTCAGGCTCCAGGGTTGTTGCCTGCAATTTAGAATGGCAAGGGAGGAGAGAGGGGAAGAGTTAAGTCCTAGAAGTCCCATTCCATTTGCAATCCCAGCGCTTGGAGCTGAGGCAGGAGGAATCACAGCGAGTTCAAGGCCAGCGTAACTACATAGTGAGACCCATGCTCTGTCCTGTTCTCTAGCCATTCTCTGTGGTCCTAGTTTAGTGCTTCTGAGTCTGGCTTCCCCAGCCCACACTCTAACCAGGGACTGCTGCGTAACTGCTGGAAATGGGGGTTTGCTCATTATTTCTGCTGCAGCAGCGACACCTGGTGTCCATGTGAAGTATTTTCTCATCCATCCTTTCTACCAGCTAAGACCACCTGCCCTAGCTACCCTTTCTTCTAGTCATGTGGAACAGAGCAGGGCTGACTCCCAAGTGGTCCTGGTTGTCCAGGGATCCTGGGCTGAGCTGACCTAGGTGTCTTCTTCCCCAGGACTGCCGAATGCAGCTGAGCGACGAGGAGGGCTGCTGCTGTTTCCCTCTGGATGGGCACCTGCTCTGCCACGGCTGTCACATGCAGCGACTCAGTGCCCGACAGCCTCCTGCCAAATATATTTGAGCTGGAGTCATTGCTGCTGCTGTCCTCATGGTTAACAAACTCCTCTGGCCAGTGGGCCCCTCCAAGGGCAGCTGAGGCAAGCAGTTTGCTCTGCAGTGCTGGCCAAAGAGCCCTCCGGGGAGAGCCCCAAGGGCCAGAGACCCAAAGACCCTAACATTCCAGACGGACTGTGGAGGGGGGAGTGGTGTCAGGGTGGGGTGACCGGCCCTGGCGTGTGGGCAGAGGGCAGGCTCCAGTACTCTGAACAGCAGGTACCGGCCTCTGTTTCTAGGGTGTGTGTATCCGTGAGGCTCTGTCCCTGGGTGACAAGAGGAGAGGTCCCCTTGTACCCCATATGTGCCAGCAGACCTAGGGCCAGCCAGGTGTCCCCAGTGTCCTCTCTGTACCTAGATGAGGAAGTGGAAACCCTGGCCTTTTTTCAGGAGCAATTTCTTGTCCTCACTAAGGACAGGAAAGCTCCTCAGCCCTTTGCTGGGAATGGGGATCAGCTCTAGGTGGGCCTCGATCCGAACTGCCTGTTTCTCAGGGACTCGCATAGGCCCGGGCACGCTGGATGGGGCCCTGTCCTTGGTTGCTCTTCTTAGCTGGGGAGGTGACAAGTGGCCTGTGTGGGTGTGGGGCTCGCTGGGTGGTGTGACTGGGAAGCTTCAGGCCAGCTCACTTTAGGTACACAGAGCCCCGTGCCCAGTGCTGGTCTCCATGGGTACATTCACATCATGTGCAGGTGTGTGTGGCTGTGCACAGCACACACGATGTCACCCCTTCTTCTCAGGTCACTCACACTCAGTTCTCTAGTAGTAGTTTTCCACTCCAGGCCAGCCACCTTTCAGTGGAGTTCCAGATTATATTGACTGCAATCCCCAAACTCAGGTTTAGGGGCACTGGGAGGAGTAAGGTACTTTTGCTTCTAGTTGGTTTGACTGAAACTTGAATTCACTTGAGTGTACATTTCTTAAAACCAGTTCACTAAAACTTGTTTGCTTAAAGTTCAGTTCACTTCATGAACAATTTGACAAAAGCTAAATTCCCTCTTGGGGTACTTTTATTTATATCCATTTAGTTGTTCTGTTCCTCCATCACACTCCGAGTACTTCAAGAATTTATATCTATTCATTCAAGAGTTGTCAGTAACACAAATTTCTCAAATTTGCAGCACTTTGTAAATGTAACATTGCTTCTACCTTTATGTATGTCTTTTTTTCTATGTTACCTACTTTTCAAACACTTTTTAAAAAGTTTAAAGGTTCTAGCAATAAATACAATTGGTACAGACACTTTGCATATAATGTTTTGTGTTTCTTAATCCAATATTCCTTTATAAATTAGATGCTTTGAGCTGGGTGTGGGGTCACATGCCTGTCACCCCAGCACTCAAAAGGCTGAGGCAGGAGGATTGTCATGAGTTCAAGACTAGCCTGTGCTATATGGTGAGTTGAAGGCCAGCCTGAACCTCATAGCCAGGTCCTGCCTCAAAAAAAAAAAAAAAGTTAGATGCCTTGAAAAATGTAAGGGAACCTCAAGATGACTTTGATGCTTTAGCCTAACTTATTCATTGGTGTTAAGATACCAACATAGCCATGGCACATGTCTATAGTCTCTGCATTCTGGGAGGCTGAGGCAGGAGAAGCACGAGTTTGAATCCAGCCTGAGCAATTTAGCAAGACCCTGTCTAAAAATAGAACATAAAATTTTTTAGAAATGTGGGTTGGGGGATATATGTAGCTCAGTGCAAAGGCATATTCGGTTCTCTCTACAAAAAAACAAATAGGCATGAGGCATATATTCAGTTGACAACAAAGTTCAAATAGATGATAGCAACAATAGGTAAAAAGGTGAAAATGTAAAGTCTTTAAAGTGGTACAACTGGGTGTGGTGCATCCCTGTAATCCCAGCACAGGTAGCTGAGGCAGGAGGATCATCATGAGTTCAAGGCGAGGCTGGGTCCCATAGTGGATTTAAGGCAGCCTGAACTACATAGTGAGACTCTTTAAACAAATGCCCTCCATCCCCCCACACAAATTGCTACAGATTTGATAAATATTTACTGTAGGCCAGTTGACTCTAAACGATTTCTGGCAATTTAATCTAGTAATCTCTGATCCTGACTCTTCTCCATTATTGAATGATTTTCCTAAGGCAATGACTCCTGAGGATGTAGGGGTGGGGCTATTCTAAGATGACCAGGCCAGGTGTCCCGGGAGTTACACAGAAGAGGCCTCAGTGAGGAGGACAGTTCAGGTTCATATCGCCTGGTGCTGGAGGGAGGAAATGCACTTTTTTGGAGAGAGAAATCTGTTCTGAGATTAGATTGCTTGTTCGAGAGCTGAGATTGCTGCTTCTGAGCCCTTAGGAGTAACAGAATGCAGAGACCCTGTGCCTGGATTACTCTCGCCAGGCAGCTTCAAGCCTTGAGAAAGCAGACCAGTGCGTGGAGCCTTCAGTCCCCTGCTTCAGTTCAGTCTTACCTCGGGCTCTCGGCCACCGTTATCTGACTGCTCCTCACTCTGGCTCTGGTTTCCTTGTGTTCCTAACCTCACTGACTCGTTCTTTGCTAGGTCTGTGTGGATCTGTCCCACCTGAGTCTCCCCAAGATGCCACCCTGACTTCTTCCTGAGGAAGAACGAGCAGTAATGCTTTACAAAGGGTAGGTTGTGGCTAAAAGAAACCCAGAGCCCCACATCCCCACATCCCCCAAGCAGGCTCCCACGTGAACCCTGCATCGGGGGCTTTTGCTCTTCCTGTGTGCTAGGACACTGCTCCTCCTCAGTATCTAAAATTTGCAGTTGCTGGTGACAGATTCATCATGAGATGTTGCCAGTGGCACAGAAAAATGAGATGTTTGGCCGACCTGCCACCCAGTTATCAAATTGTCATCTGAGAAAGAAAAAAGAAGGAAATGGAAAAATTAGGATCCCTTCTGGGTCACAGACTTGCTTGTTTTTTTGGTTTTGTTTGTTTTTGGAGACAGGTCTCATTGTGTTACCCAGGCTCATTTTGAACTACAAGATTCTCCTGCCTCAGCCCCCCAAGTGGTAAAGGGTCAGACTTTGACAGCATCTGTCAACTCTAGATAGCCCAGACTCAGATGTGGGTTATGAAGAATGAGGCTAATCTGGTTCTCCTGCCTCACTCTTTGAGACATGGCTGTCTGCCTCCACTGCTGGGATCTCTCAGGGCCAGGTGAAATGGTAAGGCTCTGTTTATAATCAGGCTGGCAACTGTCCTTCGTTCAGGCAGAGGTGGAGAAAGAGCTATTTCCAGGCACATACAGCCAATTAGATGAGGTTCTTCAGACTACGTCTACACAATAAAAAAAAGAACAGTCGGACTGGAATAAAAAGATTGGAAAATGGAGGCATGCAAAAGCATTTGTATTTAGTTTCTTATTTTAGAATCGCGCATACTTTCGGCCTGGCTTGGGGTCCCAGTCCTCTGTCTCCTACATCCTCTCTGCCTTGCAGAGAGACTGGGCCTCTGCTGTGCTAGTCAAACAGAGGCCCCAGAACATCCACACAAGACCCTGAGCATGAGGGACTCAGGCTTGGGCTGGGGGCAGAGCTCCGGGGTAGAGCACCTGCCTGGCATGGTGCCCTGGAGTCTAATCCCCAGTACCACTACCAAGCAAAGGCCTGACCTTCAGAAGTAAGAGCAAGTTATTCCTGAGACACATGGATTAGACCGGTCTAACTGCCGTGGTAGGACAGGCACTGGGGCTCCTTCTGTGTCCTGTAGGTGCTCAGCTGCAGTCTTACTGGGGAAAGTTAGTGCTGACCCCCCTGAAGGAGACAGGATGACATGCAGAGAAGGTCAGGTCAGGAAAAATACCTACTAACAGTACTAGTGACAAGCCCAGTGTGGTAGCACATGCTAAGGCGCTAAAGAGGCCAAGGCAGGAGGATTGCCATGAGTTGAAAGCCAGCCTGGGTGGCAGAATGAGTTCAATGTCATTCTGAACTACATAGCAAGACCCTGTCTTAAAACAAAGCAAAGCAAAACAAACTATCAAAAAAATATATATATATATATATGAAGTGCTAGTTAAGTTTAAAGGATTAGAGCAAATGAAGTTTTATTTATTGATTTATTTAAAGACAAGGTCTCACTGTATAGTTCAGGCTGGCCTTGAGTTCACTATGTACCCCAGCCTATCCTTGAACTCGGCAACCCTCCTGCATCAGCCTCCTGAGTTCTAGAATTGCAGGCATGCACCACCGTTCCAGGCTGAGGTATAGTTTTAGAGACTTCAGCCACTTCGTTATAATGAATGAAGAAATAGAAACTGAGTGATGATGATTCAACCAATGTAACACAGTGGGATAATGATTTTACAACTTTGAAGACAAATAAAAGGCTATTACCTCTTGTCCTTTCCCTCTCTCATCACAGGAGCAGACTGTAAAGGCTGATGGTCAGCGAGATAAGCACTTGGTTACACTCAAAAATGAAGAGAAAGCCAAGGAACAGGACTAACACTCATAACTCTTGGTTCTTACCAGTGCTTTTTTGTGTATTAGTTGCAACTGTAACCAAAGTACCTTTAGAAACAGATTAGGAGTAGCAGAGGAAATGTACTGCAAGACCATCCCTGCCCTTCAGGAGGTCACAGTCTAGCCAGGGAGACAAATGCACACATAAAATGACTTGAGAAGATTACAAGCAACTCATCAACAACAAGTGCAAAGTGATTGATTGTTAGAAATAAAAGACAGAACGCTGCAGGGTGCAGTGTTCAGGAGTGAGGCTTCAGCTTAGATCGGAGAGCACAAGGTGGCAGCCAGCAGGCCAAATCCTGCCCCCAAATGTGCTGAGCTTGATTATTATGGTGGTTGTTCCTGGTGCTGGAGATGGAACCCAGGGCCTTGTGCATGCTAAGCACACACTCCACAACCCAGCTACGCCCTGAGCCCGACTTTTTTATAATGTTAATGACAACCCTAGTTGAGAAGGAAAATGCCAGCTAATAAATGCCGAAGAAATGATAGAATTGGGAAAACAGTGTTCTCTGAATTCTAATAAAATGATCGATTCTGGCATAGATTTAATTTGTGTTGAAACGGGTGTTGATCTGGGGGTGTGTGCCTACAATCCAGCTACTCCAGACCAAGGCGAGATGATGGAAAACTCAAGGTCAGCCTGGGACAGTTTAGTCAGAGCCCGTCTCCATAAAAAAATTGAAAAGGAACCAGCTGGGAGCGGCAGGGCATACTCATAATCCCAGTGCTCTGGTAGGCTGAGCTATGAGGATCCTAAAGTTCAAGCTCAGCCTGGGCCATTTAGCAACTTGGTGAGCAGCTAAATAAAAATAAAAACTCTGGGAGCACCAGTGGCGGCGGCAGCCGTAGTGGCAGCCCTAGAGGAGGAGAGTTCTGACTTTCCTACTGACCTGCAAGGTGGTGGGCTTGGAGGTGTGAGGTGTCAGAGAAAAAGCAGTGGAAGGTTTGGGTCTTCTAGAAGCAGGTGCTGAGTTCAGGAAGTTCCCTGCTGAAGACTGGGCCGGTTCGGAGGAGAAGGGAGACACACAGGTCTGGAGTTGAGAACTGGATGGTGACATTGTAGAGGGCAACTTCTCCAATCTGCTGTGAGCAGAACTAGAGAAACCCAGTTATGAGACGGAGATGTCACCGCATCCCGAAGTGTCGAAATGTCCTACATCCAAACTGCGTGCTGCACTTCAGGGCAGAGAGCCCAAGATGGAGGACTAAAACTCGTTTATTTCATTATTTGCTTGGATATCTTTGTTTTTGTAACAAAATATAAGTGTTTTGACTTAAGGAGGAGAAAGAAGAGAAGAACGGGGGAAATAGAAGAAAAATAAGACCTAGAATACAGCACAGGGTGAAGGCCTTGGGGATGTAGGTGAGTGCAGGAGTGTTTGCTTAGCATGTGTGAAGCCCAGGTTCAAACCCAGTAGAAGGGGAAAAAAACTAAAAACAAGTAAATGGCAGGTGGGCAACTGGACATTCCTACAGTGCCAGTAACAGCCCCAGATTGTAAACTGGGGGCTGCACATATAGCTGTGTGGAGGGACAGTCACTATTTCCTGGAACCAGTGTGTACTGAAAAGGGATTGGTGGCAATGTGTCTCTTGCTGTAGGAGAATTTAAACAGTCACTGTATTTTGTGATCACCTATTATATTCTCGCTGCTTCCCATTCCCCAAAAGAAATATCACATGTAACTTGCTCGCCGTTTACAGGAAATACTGGGGATAGAGAAACAAACCAAAGGACGAGAGGAGGAGGCAACAGGACAAAACTAGAAAGTAAGGGTCCTTTTTTTGTTTGTTTTTCTTTTCCTGAGACAGGGTCTTGTTATGCAGTTTAGCTGGCCCTGAACTCACCTATGTCGTCCAGGCTGGTCTCAAACTTGTGGTGATCTTCCTGCCTCAGCTTCCAAGTGCTGGGATTGCAGGCATACACTACTATACCTGGCTTCAGCACAATTTTATAAAAAGTTAGCCGGGCTGGGGTTTTAGTTCAGTGGCTTATGTGTCTGCCTAGCAAGCGCGAGGGCCTGAGTTCAATCCCCAGTACCAAAAAAAAAGGTTCACAGTTTGCTAGATGAAAGGACTTTAGGAACATGGTCACAATGCGATGCACACTCGTGAATTCCTTACTGTTTTCTTTTTTTTCCTTACTGTTTTAAACTAACTGCTATTAAATATATTTAGGGATCAGTTACAAAAATTCAAATGTGAATATGCTATTTTTATTTTCAAATATGGGTAGGGGTTAAATTAGATGAAGGTTTACTGAGATGGAGGATCAAGGGCCAGAGGCATAGTAAAGCACTTGCTAACGTGCATGGCCCTGGGTTCCATCCCTGGCACCAAAATTAAAGGTTGAGATAATTAGCAAAGCAGTCCCCAAACCGAACATGTAGGATAATCACATTTTGTTTTTAAAATGTCTATGTACTTGTAAGCACAGGATCTGCCAGGACATGCGCTAAGGTGGTAACAGTTTGATTTGTGGTAATATGTTTTATTGCTGGCCCACACTTCTGCTTTCCTACAGTGATGTGAACTGCCTCTTTAATAATAATAAGCTGCTATAAACAAAATGAATGGTTGCCAACATTTATAATTCAGGAGACAATATAAAAGTCAACATTTCGTGTGAAAAAGTGGGTCCCTAAAGTTTTTTGAAGGGCAGAGGATTTGTCATC
Source organism: Hydrochoerus hydrochaeris (assembly GCA_004027455.1). Classification (NCBI taxonomy): domain Eukaryota; kingdom Metazoa; phylum Chordata; class Mammalia; order Rodentia; family Hydrochaeridae; genus Hydrochoerus; species Hydrochoerus hydrochaeris. The sequence goes on along the minus strand of PVLA01004386.1, from coordinate 135,983 downwards.
CAGGGCCTCCCGGAGCCCCGCAGGAGCCACGTGGCCCGGTCTGTGCTCTGCACCACCCCTGGGCCCTTGGCTCTCACGGAGCTGCGTGCCGAGCGCCCCCGCGTCTGAGTATCCCCTTTTCTCCGTGGTTTCAATCCCCACCTCCCTATAGATTGCCCTTCATGCATTGCATACCATCCTGGCTGCGGCAGAGTTTCGGGTCAGTAACCCCTGATTAGGGTGATTCTGTTGGGCTCTCCATCCTTAGAGCCTTCCATTGTTAAATCATTTAAAGAGAACAATAATCCCAGCACTCAGGTGGCTGAGACTTGAAGAGTGAAAAGTTCAGGGCCAGCCTAGGCTACATAGAGAGAACCTGTTTCCAGAAATAAATTTAAAAAAATAAAAGGGCCAGGCTGGAGGTTTAGCTCAGTGGTCTAAGTACCTGCCTGGCAAGCACCAAGTTGAGAGTTCAATCCCCAGTACAAAAATAAATAAAATAAAAAGGCCAATAAATGAGCTTTGAAATGCTTCCCAAGAAAAATATCAATCCCAGACTGATCTATGCCTAGGGTTTTAATTTGTATTTATTAGTACTTATGAGGATCACATTCATCACATGGAATTATTCTTTTTTTATAAAGCACACCAGTCATGGGAAATCCAGATGTGATAATCTCCTTAACTACCATGGTTGCATACTGTAAATTAGCTGAGCTAAATTTCTTCCCTTTGGTATATAGAATATAGAAAATATATGAAATTGCTAACTTCCTTAAGATTTTGCTTTTTCTGCTGTAAAACCGTAATCATAAGAGGCATTTCAAAGTGAATAATGTAATGCCAATCATGGTAGTCCACACTATAATTCCAGCACTCTGGAGGTTGAGGCAGGAGGATCACTATGAGTTCCAGGCCAACCTGTACTACAAAAAGAGACTGTCTCAAAAAGCCAAAAATAAAAAATCTCACAATTCTTCCCAAGCATGAAATGCTAAGTGCCCTTTAGACAATCTATTTTTCCACTAGTTCTTACTTTTTTTTTTTTTTTGTACCAGGGATTGAACTCACAACCTCATGCTTACTAGGCAGGCACTTGAGCCACTAAGCTAGACCCCCAGGCTTTCACACATTTTTTTGTTTTTAAATCTCTTTCATATGCAAGTCAGTATACAATAGCGTCACCATCAGTGTAAAATCCAGGGAAATACATTTATCAGCCTGGCACATACTTCTGAGTTCCAGCAGCACAGGTAGTTGTAACAAGAACTGCACGTGCTGGGTTTCATGTCCAGTTTTCAAACCATACGAGTCTTCTTCTGAATCAGTTTACAGTTTCTAAGCGGGTGTGGTGGCATAGATCTGCTGTAATCCCAGCATTCAAGAGACTGAGGCAGGAGGATCACTGAGAGTTTAAGGTCAACTCAGCCTACACAGTGAGTTCAAGGCCAGCCTGAACTATGTGAATATAGCAAGACCTTGTCTCAAAAAAGCAAAAAGAAAGAAAAACAACAACAAGAAAACAATTTACAGTTTCATATTCTTTTGATTAAAATTGTTTCAATCTGTCCCATTTTTGCCCAATTTCTCAGCCTTTCTTTCAGCCCCACATTTCCTGCCAGGCCTAGTTTATATACTAGTTCTCAGCAGAGTCTCAAAGTAGAACAGGACTCATCTCAAATTGCATCACAAGTTTCTGTGAACAAAGAGGTGACCCTTCAATCTGTGAGGGGCAGTGTTTGAAAGCCCACGGGAAGTGTTAAGCAATTGCAAAAATGGCACATCAGGAACATTTGTTCTGAAATTTTCATTTTGATGCCATAGGTTGATTACATATTTTCTTTATCTTGTTTTCTTTTCAAATCATGTACTTACAATGGGCATGGAATTTTCTGGCTTAATCATCAATCGCTGTCGCTCTGAATACCTTCATTTTCCCGTGAACACCCTTGAAAAGAATTCTAAAATCTCTTGATGCAAGTAAAATTTTTTATTCCTAAAACTAGCTTTTCAGCCCATACTATCATCACCTATTTAAATACTTCCAAAGTGCTCTGGCTTACTTTTAAAGTTTTTCTAAACAGTTGGTCTGTTGAGCGAGTCCAAGCTCCAAAGGCTATGTTAATGTTTTAATTTTACAACTAGTTATTTAAGTCTATATTTTTAACTTGAGAAAATATTCTACTTAAAGGTTCCCTTCAGTATCATAAACAGAATACTAAATACTCAATGGAATCTCTCTGGAGCACTGGTTTGTTCTCTGGCTAGAGCAGGCACACCTGCAATATTCTTGTAAATTTCCATTCTTTGTCATTTTAAACAATGCAGCAAAGGGCTACCTCAGTCTGAAAGGTTAAGTAGACTCTTTCTCAGACTTCCATTTACATTTATCACCAAGGGGAAAACATACATGAGTATTTTTAGAGACTTGACCAAAAGCATTATCTTTAAGACATCAGATGAAGGATGGGAATCATGGCTAATGTATCTTTCTCCATTCCTGCCTTCCTCCCTCACAGGAGTCTAGGTCAGGAACACTTAAGCATGTTCTCAGCTTTACCATTAAGGATCCCTTAAGAAGCGATGATTGTATTCTGAACGATTGTATTTTGCACAGGGCACCCCGGTAGGGGAGATGCACAGCACTGAGAGAGGCTGGCCTTGAAGGCCCAGCATTTCACGGAACAAACTACTGAAGATACTAGCAAGGTAGGCACACTTGGGAATTCATTCTTCCAAAAGGCAAGTGCCTCCCTGTCCCACTCTCTAAGCTGAGTACCTGGGATAACAAAGGAAATGCTTAGTGGAATGTAAAACCAAACAAATTACAGTTTTAAAGATTTCATATTACTCCTCAGCAACAAAAAAACATGAAACTTAAAAACCAAATTATTGAGCTGAGGATATAGCTCAGTGACACAGTCCCTGCCTGGCAAGTTCGAAGTCCTGAGTTCAAGTCCCAGTAAAAAACAAAAACGAACAAAAAAACCTGAATTATTGATGTGAGTAACCACAAAAATGAACCTCAAAATAATCACACTGAAAGAACCCGGACAAAGAGTACCTTTTTATTCTATTTCATTTATGGAAGCCTATAGAAAATGCGCAGTAAGCTCTAGTGACAGGAAGCAGATCACATCATGGCTAATTCAAGGGAGGAGAATCTAGAGGATTTTCGAAGGACTGTGAGTATTACGTTACAGAGGGCAATGTGTACGTCCACTATCTTCATCATGATGATGGGCTCACTGATGTATAGTTACAGCAAAACTTCTGAATTGTGATGGCATGGACAACTATTGTGAAGATAGCAAGATATATTATGGTGGCCATTGTTGATTTCCTGTTATCTTGTTTTGAAGTTCTATCCCACTTTCACTGCTTTGTTTTGATTGGCTTTATTCTGTTTCATTTCCTTGGGTTTTCTTTTCTTTTTTTTTCTTTTTTTGAGGTACTGGGGATTGAACTCACGACTTTGCGCTTGCCAGGCAGGCGCTTATGCCACTGAGCTAAATCCCCAACCCTTGGGTTTTATTTTTGTTAAAAAAAAAAAAAAACTTACTTACCAAATTGTACACTTTAAATATCATATGCTGGGCTGGGGGTTTAGCTCAGTGGCACAAGAAAACCTGCCTGGGAAGAGCAAGGTCACGAGTTCAATCCCCAGCATCAAAATAAATAAGCACCATATGCCAAGATACCTTTAAAAAGACAGAATTCTGGATAAAAGAAGAGAGATTGGCAGCAAAAGAGGCAAAAGGAAAGAAAAATGTGTGCTTGTGTGTGTGTGGTGAGGGTGGATTCTAGGACCTCTCTCGTTTCTTTCTGGCTCAAGAATGCCAGATGGAGTCTGACTGTAAGATTCTTTTTTCAGTACTTCCCTGCATTTCCAGCTGCCAGGGTGGTCTACAGGCTTAGCTTTGCAGTCTTAGGCAGAGTGAGCCTGTAAAACCCGGAAACTTCAGCTGCTCCTTTCTGCTCTTGGACCTGGAATACCGATTCTACCTGTGTCCATTTGCTGGGATGTTTCTTCTAAATGATCCAAACGTGCTCACTCCTTTTAGGCCCCGTGAAAATAAGATTTATTTCACCATCTTTCCTACTTTTGAAAAAAAAATTCTGTACCCTTCTCAAGTTTCCCTGCTACTTATTATCTAAACTGCTCTTTGCACTCCTATTTGCTGCCTGGCATCGTCTGCTTTTCATGTGTACATCTTCTAACTAGAATATGAATTTCTTCGGGGTATAGACTGGATCATATTTATCTTTGTGCCTTGCCCAAGGCACTTAATAAGTGTCAATTTAAAATACTTCAGTTTTACAGTCTTTCCAACACACTTTCTCAGCCATTATCTCATTTGATCATTACATCAACACTAGGAGGTTAGAGCCACTGGAAGGAAATATGCTATTTCCTCCTTTTGACACATAAGGGAACCTGAAGCTCAAGGTTGCATGGCTCGTGAGAGAACAGATCACTGCATGAGAAGGTCTGGTCCCATGCAAGGCCTCCCACTGCTATCTCCTCTGCCCTCCTGCTGAAGACAGGCATCTGCATCTTCCCTCCTCCTCCCACGCACTCCAGAGCTGTGTAGCCAGAGCTTTGTAGTCCCACATTTGAGAATTTGACAAGCTCTCCGGATGAAATTTCAGTCAGTTTCTGATCAGCTCTGAGTCACCAAGCATGCTTGCTATTTTATTCCAAGTGCCGTTTGTTAGGGATATTACGTCTGATATTTAATGATGCTGAGCTACAGAATTGAAGAAGCATAAATGATTTTTAAAAGCCCTAGAAAATGACAGCACTCTAGCATTAAACATGAAAGCCGGTGGCTGACAAGCCGACTGAGGTTATGGAATTACTGCACTAAACCCCAGCACTCCTCTTATATACTGGTAGAACTCTCAGCCTGTGCTAAAGGAAAAGCTGAAGCTGTCCATCTCCCAGCCCACCTCAACCTTGAGGGTCCTTCCTGGGTTCTCAGCTTCCCTGATGCAAGAGATTTGATAGCCTAAGTGCAGTTTACTTAGCACCATTTTATTTCTTTCTTGTCCCCCCCACCAAGTCTTCCTATGCAGTTCAGGCTGGACTTGAATTCACCATGTAGCCCAGGCTGGCTTTGAACTAAGGTTGATCCTCCTGCCTCAGCCTCCCAAATGCTGGGATTATAAATGTGTACCACAATGCTCAGCTAAACACTTTTATTTTATTTATTTATTTTTGGTACTGGGGATCGAACTCAAGACCTTGCACTTGCAAAGCAGGTGTTTATGCCGCTGAGCTAAATCCCCAGCCGAAACACTTATTTTTGAGATGACGTCCCACCATCTTTCTTGGACTGGTTTTGGACTCAGGAGCCTCCTCTTTCAGCCTACCTGTAATCCCAGGTGTGCTAGTGCGCCTGTCCAAACATGTTACAGGTGCGCTAGTGCGCCTGTCCAAACATGTTATTTTAAAAACTAATTCACTTTCTGAGTAGATTCCAATCAACTTCACAAATTAGGAGAACACTGGGTTTAAGATTAAGACACAAGTGCCAGGCATGGTGGCACACCTTTGTAACCCCAGCACTTTTAGAGGCTAAAGCAGGAGGATTGCAGGTTCAAGTCCAGGGGTGACTTAGCAAGATTCCTTTTCTTTTCTTTCTTTCCTCGTCTTTTTGAGGCAAGAGTTTCACTGTGCAGTTCAGGCTGGTCTTGAACTCACTTTGTAGCCCAGGTTGGCCTCCAACTCGCAAGGATCCTCCTGCCTCAGTTTCCCAAATGCTGGGATTACAGGCGTGCGCCACCATGCCAAGAGATTTAGCAAGATTTCATTCTAAAGAACAAAAGAGTCCGGGGATGTAGCTCAGCGCAAATGCGCTGGGTTTAATTCCCAGCACCAAAGAGATGGAGAGAGGTAAAGGGGGAAAGCTGAGGTAATGAAAGCGACTTCGCAGCCGGATGCTGTAAGAACTAAATGAGGCGAGACCAGGGAAGCAAAATGCTTGGCACAGCGCCTGACTCACTTGCAGGCCCTCGAAAGTTCGCGATTATTACCCCTTCTCAACGTTTGCCCTGAACGCGGAGTGTGGGGTGGGAGAGAGGAATCAAGCAGGCGCACTGGAGACCCGAGCGCACGCCTTTCCAGCCAGCTCAAACTCCCGGGCTTCCCCGCGGTTAAGGCCCCAGTGTGCGCCAGGCGGGGAAGGGGCGGGGTTTTGAGGGCGGGGCCTAGGCCCCGCCCATTTCCCCTCCCACGTCGCCTCGTGCATTCTCGGCTCTGGCTCCTGTCCTCTCTTTCCCGCGCGGTCCTCCTGAACTCGGCTTCCCCCAGGCCCTGCGCGGGGCGCGAGTGAGAGGTTCCGGAGCCGGGACACCGGCGGGGTGTGGACGCTGCGGTCCCCTCAGCGCCGCCCCGGTGTGCGAAGGTTTGTGGCCAGGGACGGTGGGCTGCGCCGCGGGTGGAGGCCCGGTCCGGCCGCGGCGTCCGCCGTCAGCCGAGGCCGCCCTCACCCTTGGGAATCCTTGGCCGCTCAGACGAAAGGGAAGTCGGCGCCGGCGAGCCCGCTCTGCATTTTGATTCATCTCGGGACCTGTGAGGGTCACATCTTGTGAAAATACCTGTAAAATCAATTTAACGTTCAGTGCAGCGTGTAAAGACGGCTCCGAGGATTTAAAAGACGCCTGAGTCAGGATGTTTAAACGCTCTTTTGGTCCCTGTAGCAGCGTTTTAACACGTCTAAGTGCAGAGGGTGGAGAGAGTAGCCTGATTGCCGCCACCGTTCGCGCCCCGTGACGTTTTAAAAGGGTAAAGAAAAGCGCCCATTAAACAAAACCAAACCAAACCCCAAGTGGGCAGTCCCCTGGGGACGGAAAGCAGGCTCATGGAAATTTGGGTTGGGCCTTGTTTTTGTGTGCGAAATTTGTCTGCAAAACTAATTATGCAGGCCTAGATTTAAAAATAACGATTGTTAAAACAGTGAGTTTAACTAAATAGTGGCTTTTGTTAACAAGTCGGTTGTGTTATTCTTAATGTCTCACGCAAGGCTGGAAGCTTTATCTCAGTTTTGCAGGTTGAAAAAAAGTCTGGCACCTAAAAAGGGATTTTCTCTTCAATTCACACAGAAGCAAGGGCAGAGCTGCAAATTAAGTCTTAGCTTTCTGCTTCCTCAGCTGCGTCCCCCCAGACCGTGTTACAAAACACATGAGTAGTTACTTTGATGTCCCTCATAAAAGGAGGTAAACCAAATGCTCTGTGAACACGAAGTGTTAAATCATAACCTTACAGGTCCGTAGTGCTTTGAATGCTCTGTGAACACGAAGTGTTAAATCATAACCTTCCAGGTCCGTAGTGCTTTGGGAGGCCCTGCTGCCTCTTTGGAGTTGGACACCTTACAGAGGGAAAAGGGGTGGAGCAGAAACGTGCAAAATAATGTCATGAGAAAGATTTTGCCTCTCGAGGCCACCCTGTGCCCATCTTTCCTGCCCTCAGAGTTGATGTCATTCTTTACCTGGTTCCGCATATTCTGGCAATTATTCACATTTGTCGCAGGTACATTCGCCCTACTGTGTTGGCATTGACCTCACCGTCAGTGTGTCTGCCCTGTTCCTCCAGGTGCTCCTTACTGACTCTGTTATGTGAAGACTAGTTGTTCAAGTGTGGAATGTTTTGTCACACCTGAAGGATGATTCTAGAATTAATGACTGAAAACTAACTTTCAGTGAAAGACAAGTTAAAGAAGCAGAATTATTTGGGGGGACAAAAGCTGACTGATTTCACCCTGCACGTGCCCCCCCCCCGCCATCTTTCCTTAGTTCATCCATAACTGGTGCACAGTGCGACAGCGCAATTTTAAATTCAGCTTTATGGTGGTACTGGTGGGGAACCCTCCTGAGTAGACGTCACTAAATTGGAAACTTTTCCTTTCAGAAAGAGGCCCCTTTCTGGACAGCTCAGAACAAGGAGATATTTCTGTGCTTGGAGTGCAAACTATTTTGGTATTGGTAAGTCTGTCCATTAGCCCTGTGTGAGAGCTTGGCACCCAGAGTGTGTGAATTAGCCCCTCACTGTAGAAGGCCTCCCTGCAGTTCCTTCCAAACTTGTGGATAACAGAAACTCAAACCTAGAGCAGATTCATCTGGAACAGGAGCTGTTTGTTTATTTTTTGCTTTTTTTTTTTTTTTAATTGGTACCGGGGATTGAACTCAAGACTGCCTGCTTGCAAAGCAGGCACTTATGCCACTGAGCTAAATCCCCAGCCCCGCTTTTTTTTTTTTTTTTTTGATACCAAGAATCAAACTCACAACCTTGTATTTGCCAGGCTATTTTTGCATTTTTAAAAACTTTTTTCTGGTACCTTTTAGATATATGTAATTATAACATTCATTATAGAGAATTTGTATCTGTACATGATATATCTTGCTCCATTTTTTCCCATTTTGTTTCCCTCCCTTCAAGCCCTCCTTATTTATAGAAGGTTTGTGTCCATTTTTTCCTTGTTTTTTCTTCTCCCTTTCCTTTCCCCTTCTGTTACACATTTTGGTGCTTATTTATACTTTCAGTTTCTCATATCATATAAACAATACAGTGAACATGTGTGTCTGATTTATTTCACTTAGGCATATGGTCTAAAGGTGTCATTTAGATAGAAATATCTCAAGTTTATCCTTCTTTATGGCAGAGTAGTACTCCATCATTTTTTTTTTTTTTTTTAGACAAAATCTTGCTGTATAGTTCAGATTATCCCTGAACTCACTGTGTAGCCCAGACTGGCCTTGAACTTGTGGCAGTTCTCCTGCTTTAACCTCCTGAGTGCCAGGATTATAAGCATGTGCCACCATGCCTGGCCGAAACACACACACAACAACACACACATACTATATGTTCATCAGTTGATGGGCATTTGGGCTGTTTCCAAGATTTAGCTATTAAAAATGGAGCAGGAGCTGTTTCTTCATCTTTTTGTTTTCTTTCATTAGTTTCAGCATAGATAAGAATCCTAAGAAAATAAAAATGGCATCCGGAGATTTCTGCTTACCTGGGGAAGGAATGGAAATAGTTCAACAAGGTAAGGGTAGATATTTGCAAAATGTTTGATGACTTTATCCAGAGAGGTCTTATATGGGTTGGGTGTGGTAGTTCAAACCTATAACTCCAGCAATCTGGGGTTTAATATCACTCAATTTTGATATCTCAGATTGTTTCTTTTTTTTGTCTTTGAGACAGGATCTCGCTATGTAGTTCAGGCTGGCTTTGGGCTCACTTTGTAGCCCAGGCTGGTCTCAAATTTGCAATGATCTGCCTGCCTCCTCCTCCCGAGTGCTGGGATTACAGGAGTGTGCCACCACTCACGGCTCTCAGATCGTTTTTCTGTCTTAAATTCTCCACAAACTAACTTTCTTTCTTTCTTTCTTTCTTTCTTTCTTTCTTTCTTTCTTTCTTTCTTTCTTTCTTTCTTTCTTTCTTTCTTGAGAGCTCAGGCTAGCCTGGAACTCACAGTGATCCTCCTACTTCAGCCTCCTGAGTGCTGGGATTACAGGCATGCACCATCATGCACAGCCTATAATCCCAGCACTTACATTTTCTATATTTTTACTATTCGTAGATTGACTTCCTCAGTGCTTTAGCATGGGGAAAGGGAGAGTTCTTATTCTCTTAAAGGACTATGATATAAAGCTCTAAAAAATGAAAATTTGAGTTTTTGGTAAGTAGAAGTAAAAGATCCAGTGGAGAGGAAGAAGTGGAAAGAAAGCCCCCTTAAGCGTATAGAATAACCAGACAACCTAATGTCTTGCACTTTTTCTCATCCTTGTCCTGGTCTGTGTCTACATGGCTTAGTCAGTTATGCTTACAGTAATGAGAATTTGGTTTGTTTTTACTTACTCCAAGAGTATACCTTTTTTTAGTCTTGCTTATGCTTTTAGAGATCAAATCTAGTGTTGGAATTTTACATGTGCCCCCCCCCCGCCCTTCTTGGTACCAGGAATCAAACTCAGATCCTTGTGCTTGCCAGACATTTTTCCCCCCTCTTTAAAACCTCTAGTGCTAGGTGTGATGGTACACCTGTAATCCCAGCACTTGGGAGGCTGAGGCAGGTGTATCACTGCAAGTTTGAGGTCAGTCTGGGCTACATAGTGAGTCCAGGCCAGCCTGAACTGCATAGCAAGACCCTGTCTTAAAAAACTAAACAAAACTCTAGTAATTCTGCATAAATGAGGCATTTGGGCGTTATGATGATCCCTGCTTAAGGATTCCTTATTTTTCTTTCTGTCTCATGTTTACCAACTGCACTTCCATTACCTACTTTCTTTCTTTCTTTCTTTCTTTCTTTCTTTCTTTCTTTCTTTCTTTCTTTCTTTCTTTTTCGCTCTTTCTCTCTCTCTTTCTCCTTCCTTCCTTCCTTCCTTCCTTCCTTCCTTCCTTCCTTCCTTCCTTCCTTCCTGGCAGTGCAGAGGATCACACCCAACCTTGTTCATGACAAACACATGCTTAACCATTGAGCTACAGCCTCTAGCTCCTGCATTTCCCTTTTCTAAGACATTAGTTTTATTAAGAACCCATTTCCCTTTAATTGACATACTTGTAGCCAGGGGAGGTGGTACATACCTAAAACTGCATCACCTGGGAGACTGAGGCAGGAGACTTGTGGGTTTGAGGTTGGTCTGGACCACATAGATGACCCTACCTTAAAAAGACAAAAGCCAGCTGTGCTGTTGCACACCTGTGATCCCAGCATTTGGGAAGCTGAGGCAGGAAGATCCAGGCCAGCTTGGGCCACATAGTGAGACACTGTATCGACATCTACCCCCCAAAAAGGCATAGTGGCACATACCTATAATCCCAGCACTGTGGAGGCTGAGGCAGGAAGACCACCATGAGTTCTCTTAACTGTGCTATGTAGTGAGTTCAGTGCCAGCCTGACCTATAGTAAGAACCAAAGAAAACCAAAAACTGGGGCTGGGGATTTAGCTCAGTGGCATAAGCACCTGCCTTGCAAGCACTTGGTCGTGAGTTTGATCCCCAGTACCAATAAAAAAAGAAAAAACCAAAAACTGTTCCAAAAATAAAAATCTTTCCATATAAAACAAATGCATGCTACTTCGAGTATCACCTCTAGTTTGGGTTTTGTTTTGTGATAGGATCTTTAAATGTCATGCAGGCTACCCTTGAATTTACTATGTACTCCAGGCTGGCCTTGAACTCCTGGTGATCCTTTCAGTGCCGGGATTAATGGCATGTGCTGCTAGTTAGTGTTGCTTTTAAAAGTCTCATTAGATTAGAAGCCTTTCCTACCAAAAGGCCAGGTTTTCTGAAAGTCGATTATGCTCGATTATATAAAGTGACAGTTCATACCCTTTTGCTTTTTCATCCCCACCATGAAGTGTGCAGCAAACAGTTTCCTCCTTGTAACCTGAGGGAAGACGACCTGCTGCAGAACCCGCACTTCAGCCAGCTGCTGCTGAGCCTCTCACAGCATGTGGATGAGACTGGCTTAAGCCTCTCGCTGGCCAAGGAGCAGGCCGAGGTAGGGCCCCAGGAAAAGGAGGATGGTGGGTGGGAAATCCTTCTGAGAGAGGCTCCTACCTGAGGGGTTTTGGTTTTCTGTTTTCTGGGGTTTTTTTATTTGTTTGTTTGTTTTTGAGACAAGGTGTCACTATGCAGATCAGGCTGCCTCGAACTCACTTTGTATCCCAGGCTGGCCTTGAACTCACAGCAAACCTCCTGCTTCAGTCTCTGGAGTGCTGGGATTACAGGCATGCCCCACCATGTCTGGCCCTGGCCCCGGCTTTTGGTTTTCTAGGCATGGAAGGAAGTCCGACTGCATAAGACAACATGGTTGAGGTTTGAGGTTTTACAGAGAGTCATTCAAGAGCTGCTTGTAGACTACTATGTGAAGAAGCAAGATACAAGCTTAACTTCTGAGGACAAAAAGGTGAATCTGAAGGGATGAGGTTGGTGTCAGCTACCAGTTACAGGAATGAGCAGGCAGCTGCCACTTTGTGGGATGATGTGGTATAGGAGAAAGTGGTTTATTAAAAAAGAAATGGACTGCAGTTACTGGGCGAGGCTTTGAGATAGAAAAATGGACAGGAGCGGCCACTTGCAGCTGAGTTATCTGAAGAGGATGACATGTGTAAGGACTTTGAAAATGGATGAGAACAGTTCCTAGGGATGGAGGAGGTGGAAACGGGGAAGTTTTATTATTACTTCTTGCTTTTCATTCTCTCTCAGTTCCTCGAGACCCTAGAACATCGTCTGCATGTGACTGAACTGACACAGATTTTAGGCCCTGGCCAGGAAAGGTCGGCGCCCGTGCTGCTGGGCCTGGAGAAGGCAGACCTCCTGGAGCTCATGCCGCCCTCAGAGGTTGGGAGTGGGCCCTGCTGGGAGGAAAGAAGCAAAGCAAGTGGTGTGAGGGCCAGCATGCAGCTCAGTGAACAGCACCTGCCCGGCCAGTGCAAGGGCCTGAGTTTGATTTCCAGTGCAAAAAAAAAAAAAAAAGAAAAAAAAAGTTGTTAAGCTTTACTGTTTTTGTGAAAATTATATACATTCATGGTAGTCAAACTCACATAAAAAATTTATACAAAACCTTTATAGGGAAGAAAGTAAAATCTGAAGCACTATATCTAGAAACTGTATTGTTTATTATTAACAACTTGATGTAAATGGTATTATAGCCTCCATTCTTGTACAGAATGTTTTTGTTTTTGTTTTTGCTTTTTTGGTAGTAAGGATCAAACTCATGGCCTTGTGCCTACCAGGCAGGTGCTTAAGCTACTGAACTAAAACCCCAGCCCTAGAGTTTGTTTTTATGTTATAGATTGTAGACTTTTGTTTTCAAGTCAATAAATATCTGTAAATAAGGTGGTACATTTGAACCAGGTGTGATGGCATGCCTATAAGCCCAGCACCCAGGAGCTGTGGCACAAGGATCATGAGTTTGAGGCCAGCCTGAGCTGCATAGTGGGTTCCAGGCTAATCTGGACTATATAGGCCCTGTCTCAAAAACAAACATAGCTGGATGTGGTGGTGGACACCTGTAATCCCAGCTTTCAGGAGGCTGAGGCAGGAGAATCCCTGCAGTTCAAGGCCAACCTGAACTGCATGAAACCCTGTCTCAGAAAGACAATAAAAACAAAAACTAATGAAAATCAAGCTGGGTATGGTGGCACATGCCTATAATCTAGCATTCTAGGAGAGCGAGACAGAAGGATCATAAATTTGACCTTGTCTCCTAGTTAAAAAGGACTTAGGTTGGGCCAGGGATATTGCTCTGTGGCACACCACCTGCCTGGCAAGCTCAAGGTCCTGAGTTTGATTCTTGGTACCAAAAAAAAGGGACTAAGTCATTATATGTACGTATTTCTTTCTTTTCTTTTTTTTTTTAATTCTGGAGATGAAGCTAATTGCGAAGGCTCAATCTCCAGTGCTGCAAAAACAACAAAAAACAAAAAAACCTGCTGCCCTGGTACATACTGCCATGCCACTCTCTGGAAAGGTATTTCCAGTGCTTATTGTCACCAACATGAGATCTTGACAGTCATTTTACTTAAAACCTCTTTTTCTCCTGGGGTTCAATCTCCTGCAGTGCTGGAGATTGAACCCCAGGCCTTGAATGTGCTCAGCAAGCAGCCTCCCCCCAGCCTCATCCTCCTTGCTAACCGTAGGCTGACCATGGGTCTCCCTCCTGTCTCTGGATGTGTTTTCTTTGGTTGTTACTGTGGTTGTATCATCATGTATTCAAGGTGAGGTCTCCTAGTTTCAGCAGTCTGTTTATACCTCTCTTTTTGCCTCTCCGGCTGTAGGATTTTGTGTGGATGCGAGCTCAGCTCCAGCTGGAAGTGGAGGAGCAGCTCAAAAGGAAGTGCTTTGCTCTGCTTTGCTACCATGACCCCAGTTCAGGTGCTGGCTCTGTTCTGCTCACGGCTGGCCTGTAGGGTCCTGGGTGCTCTTTGAGAATGATGGGTTTGAAGGATCAGAGATGCAGATTTGTTTCCTTGCTGGGGGAGGAAAAACAAACATCTTGTAAGGACTCCTTTTATTCAGCAAGGTGCCAGGGGCCAAGTGAGAGAGAAGGATGGGTTCTGACTCTGGAGGATCAGATGGCAGAGCGGGGAGAGTTCACATCCCTACATGCTCCCCTAACCTTTTCGAATTCAGGGCCACGGCAGGACTCAGAGAGGTCAGCCTGAAGGGACCTAACAGTGAGAGTTGGACAGCAGAAGGAACTGGGGGAAGCAGAATGTAGAGGGCTAGATGGGTGGCAAGGGCCATGCATAAAGGCCTGCGAAGGACAGTAGTGCCTAGAGCATCCCAGGCAGTCCTCCGTCTCCATGCCCAGATGCCGACAGCGAAACCCTGAAGGCTGCAAAGGTGTGGAAGCTGGCAGAGGTCATGGCGGCTGAGAAGCTGCAGTGCCAGGATGCGCAGCGCCAGCACAAGGAGCAGCTGGTGCTCCTGGAGAAGAAGAGCGCCACCTACTCCCAGGTGCCTTGTGGCTCTCTCTCACCCTCCTGGGGGACAGGGCTTCTGGTTTGCCTGGTTTCTGCTGGCTTTGCTCACGGCCTCTTCCTCCTCCTCCCGGGCCTCAGGTGCTTCTCCGCTGCCTCACCTTGCTGCAGAGGCTCCTTCAGGAGCACCGGCTGCAGGCCCAGTCCAAGCTGGACCACATCAATGCCCAGTACTTGGAAGTCAAGTGCAGTGCCATGATCCTTAAGCTCCGGTGAGGCCCACGCACCACTTCTCTGTCCCCTGCCCTCATCTCCTCTCTCCTGTGCCTAGCACCTGCAGGCATTCAGAAAGTGTCACATGGCAGCATTAGCTTTGAATCAACCAAAGGCTTTTAGCTGTTTCATTTACAGCTGCCTGAAATTGATGTGTTAGGTGAGATCCTTGTGCATGGACTGAGGGTAACCTTTTCCCAGTCCCTGCTTAGCCCATCTTAACCACAGCCAGTACCACATCTTCACCTAGCCCTGCTGCTCTCAGCCATCATCCATGGACTTACTTTCTTCTCTCTGTCAGGATGGAGGAGCTGAAGATCCTGTCTGACACTTACACCGCTGAGAAGGTGGAAGTTCACCGTTTCATTAGGTGAAGCCCCCACGCGGCCGGCTCCCACACCACCAGCCTTGTGCATCCTCACACTGACCCTTCTCTGCTTGGCTCTTAGGAACCGCTTGGAGGCAAGCGTCCGACTACAGGAGCAGGACATGCAGAAGTCACAACAGGCACTGAGCACCTACGAGGTGCTCGGGGAGGACTTTGACAGGCTGGTAAAGGAGTACACCCGGCTCAAGCAGGCCGTGGAAAACAAGCGCTGGGCCCTGCAGGAGTTTAGCAGGTCCAACAACTGAGTGCGGCTTCCGCCCTGCTCCTGCTCCCCTCTCCACTGCTTCCACTGGGGCCTCCTTCACTTGGAGGGGAGTCGGGTCATGTGCTCAGAACCCTCCTGGGTTTGCAGACACCCTCCTGGTTTCTTGTTTATTGTGATGGGGTCTGTTCTGGAAAACTTAGCAAATTTATAATAGCTGTTTGTCAGTGTCAGCCCCGTGTTCGATTATCTCCTGAATAAAGTTTTGGCATTTTGTGGTAGGATTTTGGTTGTTTTCCTCAGGCAGGGATGGAGAAAGAACACTGAAGTCTGTGAGTAAAGAGCAGAACTAAGTGGGTGTGAGTAGAGACAGCTCTGCAGTGCTTACCCAAAAGGTGAGAGGCCGAAGCACCAGCCTGCTGCCCTCCTCTGGTCCTGAAGGCTGCATTCTGGGAAAGCAGAAGATAATTAAACCCGGGCTTGGGCTTGAAGAACCATGATGTCCAGAGTAGCAGCTGCTCAGTGGGCTGTCAGTCAGCAGTCACAGTGGAGCAGCAGCATTCAGCTCAGTGCTAGGCAGGGACACAGCTGCTTGGGCTCCTGGTTCCCACTAGCAACATGTAGCTATTTAATTCAAATACAAGGCAGTGATTGAAAATTGAGTTGCCAGTAGCTTGGTGTTTACTGTTTGGACCGTGCATGCACAGAACATGGATATTACTGCAGAACTTTCTACTGGACAGTGTGAGGACTTTGTGTCTCTTCAAAGCAGAAGGTGGGACCTTAGCTGAGAACAAGTCAGGGGCCCAGCTGAAAACAAATGCAGGGAGTGAGAACAGAAGAAGCAGAAGGCCCTGCCTTGGCTTAGAACCTGTTCCACTCAACTGCTTCTCAGACTGGCTTAGGCATGCTGCTAAAGTCAAATGACGCTCCGGGTTGGTATGGGAAGAATTAGATTCTTAGACTTTCCATGAATGGTGCTTAGTGCCATTTTGCTGTAAGCAAATGTCCCACACAAAATGGATACAGAGCCAGACGTGGTGATACATGTTCCCAGCACTCGGGACGGGCAGGAGGATCACCATAAGTTTGAGGCCAGCCTGGGCTACATGGTGAAACTGCCTCAAACAATTGAAATGGAGGGGCTGGGGATTTAGCTCAGCAGCATAAGCACCTGCCTTGCAAGTGCGTGGTTGTGAGTTCAATCCCTGGTACCAATAAAAAAGAAGAAAGAAAAAACAATTGAAATGGATAAATAGCAACTAGATGATGGAAAAATTCAGAAATAACCAATAATAGATGGGCATGGTAGCACATGTCTATAATCCCAGCACTCAGGAGACTGAGGCTAGAGGATCTCAGGTTCAAATCCCATCTGAGGAACTTTGTGACTTAGCGAAAAAGGACTAGAAATGTTTTAAGTGTGGAGACCCTGGGTTTAATCGCCAGTATTGTGGGGAAAACAATAAATTGACTTTATAAAAAATCGGGCCATACTTTTCAGAATGTTTCATGATCTCCCTGTGGTACCTGACGTGTTCCTCTCCTAAAATGGTATCCACTAGCTACATGTAGCTATTTAATTCAAATATAAGGCAGTGACTGAAAATTGAGTTGCCAGTAGCTTGGTGTTTACTGTTTGGACCGTGCAAGTACAGGACATGGATATTATTGCAGAAATTTCTACTGGACAGTGCTGTAAACCTGTATGTCTTGCAAATGGAAGGTAGATCTACAGGCTTGACTGAATTCAGGCAAAACATTTTTGCAAAAATACCTAACAGAGGACACATACTTCCCAAGGCACAAACCGGAGCCTCAGCAGGTCAGGATGTCTCTCTCTTGCTATCTTTTTTTGTTGTTTGCTTTTTGAGACAGTCTCACTGTGTACTTCACTTGAACTCACTATGTAGCCCAGGTCAAACTAACAGTGATTTTCCCGCCTCAGCCTCCTGAGTGCTGGAATTACAGGCAGGCACCACCATACTCAACTAGAATGTTTTACCATTTTGGCTAAATTTGATTGCTTGGTTAAGGTGGTAGCTGACAGATGACCATTAGTGAGATCTCTGTAATATGAAATTTTCCCTTGGGTGTCAGTAGCATCTAGAAATGAACTTCAAAAATTTCAAAATAGTTCTAATTGACACTTATGATGGTGCTCAACATTTTCTCACTTAAGTAGATCCTCACCTTCAACCATAGTGGGTTATGGTGTTTGAAACAGTAAGAACATTTTTTTTTTTTTAATCAGTACCGGGGATCAAACTTACGACCACATGCTTGTGAGGCAGGTCCTTACGCCACTGAGCTAAATCCCCAGCCCAGTAAGAGTAATTTAAAAAGAGTGGAGCTTGTCCTTAATATTTACAACCTGTAGACAACAGGAGGCACACAAAAACAGTCTGCAGTAACAAGCCTGGCACAGTGGCACTGTGGTAGATGAACCAATGGTCAACGTGTAACTCCCAGCTGAAGTGAATCAGCGTGCTGCTGGGTGTGGAGGGCCCAGCTGATCATTGTTGCCAAAGACATAAAAGGAACAGGAGAGGGAGATGATGGCTGTTGATTCTCCTGGAGAAGCTTGTCACACCAGTTTGCCTGATTCGAACTCAGCTGTTACTGTTGGAGGAGCTCAGGTTCTGTCTGTCACTGAGGATGGCTGTGGTTCTCTTTGGGGGAGCTCTGGTCCTTACTTAGGGTGTCACTTCCTGGCTCCAGTGCAGATCCCTCACCCTGCTGACACAGACCCTTCATCCCACTGGCGCAGACTTTCGAGCTTCCACCACTGGCCTTTGGGCCTTCCCAGTGCAGATCCGTGAAGCAGACTTCCATGAAACATTGCCATAGGCTCTAGATCTCCAGCTGGACATTGCTGTGGGGTCCAGGCCCTCAGCTGGATTCCTTGGGTCTCTGGTGTGTGGACAGATCTCTTCCACTCTTTGCATTTGACTCTTTGGGTGAATATTATACAATAATCCTATAAATTACATGTCCTGTATTAAATTTATTCCCTTGCAAGCCCTGACTACAACAGGCACATGCCTCTAACTGCAGCTACTGGGGAGGCTGAGGCAGGAGCACAGGAAGCTTAGGGCCAGTCTGGGCAACTTAGCAAGACACTATCTGAAAGAAAGAAAAAGTACCTGGGCTGCGTATGGTAATGTGCTCTTTTAATCCCAGCACTCTGGGAGGCTGAGGAGGGAGGAGTGGAAGTTTGAGCCTAGCCTGGGCAACTTGGTGACTTCACAAGACCCTGTCTCAAAATACAAAATAAAGGGCCGGGGATTTAGCTCAGCGGCTTCAGTCCCTGCTTTGCAAGTGCGAGGTCATGAGTTTGATCCCTGATACCAAAAACAAAAAAATAAAATAAAATTTTAAAAGTGGGCCTGAGGTGTAGCTCAGTGTGAAGGCCCTGGGTTCAAACAACACACACACACACACAATACTAGAGATGGAGTGCAGTGGTAGAGTGCTTGCCCAGCATGTGCAAGGTCCTGCTGGGTTGAAACCCCAGAATAACAAAAACAAGATGTGTGCGTGTGCGTGTGTTTACGTGATATATATTGCAAATAACTATGGTTGTCAACCAGAAGTAATGAATCAGGAATTTAAATCAGAGTGTTGGTAGGGAAGGCAGGCTTGGTTCAGGCTTTGTAAAGGTCCATTCAGGACAGAATTTTGGAAGAAATGGTAAAGTTAAAGGGAGGGTACAGTGTGTGAAGCCACAGTTGGGAATTGAGCAGATTACGTACCTAGGAAAGCTTTCATTTAATGGGACCAAAATTTGTGAGGAAAAAAAATTTGGTTTAAACAGATTGAAGAACTGGAGGTTGAGAAATGTTCAGATTTCCAACTATCTGAGAAAATAAAATGGCTCCTAGGGCCTGGGGTTCTTAACTCAGCTCCTGATAGAACATGAAGATGAGCAGTGAGCTAGTTCTTCTGTTTCCAAAGTCCAAAGAAATCTGAGTATTTTTCTATAACAGTTTTGCACGGATTTGAAAATAAAGTTGGGGGGGGGGCTCAAAGACAAAAAACACATGCTCTGTAAAAAGCTCAAAATTGTAGGTATGGCACATACCTGTCATCCTAACACTTAGTAGGCTGAGGCAGGATGATCAGTCCAGCCTGGGCAAGTTAGTGAGAGCCTGTGTCCAAAAAAAAAAAAAAGCTGGATATGGTGGTAGATACCTGCAGTCCTAGCACTCTAGGAGAGTAAGGCAGGATCTGGGCAGTTTAGCAATTCATTAAGAGCCTGTCTTAAAAAATACAAGGCTGGGGGATATAGCTCAATGCAAAGGCCCTGGTTTCAATCTCCAGTACTAAAATAAATAAGTAAAATTTAAATTTTTTTAAACCGGTCATGGTGGTACATGCCTGTAATCCCAGAACTTGGGAGGGTGAGGCAGGAAGATGACCCTGACTTCAAGGTCTGCCTGCACTATAAAATGAGACCCTGTTTATTTAAAAAAAAAAATTTAAAGGAACAAAAGTAATTTCACCCTACCTGGGGGTATAGCTCAGTGCAAAGGTCTTAGATTCAATCCCTAGTATAGCAAAAACAACAACAACCACCGCTACTCCCCCCCCCCATAAAAAAAGTAATCCATTGCTCTCTAGGAGGCTGACACAGAGGAGCAAACTCTGGAGCACAACCCAGCAATTTAGTGACTTACCAAGATCCTGCCTAAAACAAGGTGAGGTGGGGGAGATGTAGCTTAGCTCAGTCTGAAGGCCCTGCTTTCAATCTCTAATACCTCACACACGTGAAAAGGGAACCTGCTTAAAATCAACTGATTGTAAGGCAGTCATGGTGGCTCATCCTCTAATCCCAGCTACTGCGGAGGCTGAGGGAGGAGGATCATAAATTTGAGGCCAATCAGAGCCATTTAGTGAGAGCCTGTCCCAAAAAGGGACGGGGACGTATCTCAACGACATGGTGTCCTTTGGTTTGATTTCCTGTACTGAAAAAAAAAATTGCAGATGCTAATTACATCTGTACTACCCTTTCACTGCGGTGGAGGCCAGTGTGTGGTGAAATATCTGTGGTCTGGAACAATGCAGTCCTGGAGGATGAGGACAGGCCCTAGGTGCCATGAGACTGAAGAGAGAAGGGCAGACAGGTCTGGGATCGCATGAGTGCAGCTCACCCAGAGGCTCCCTCACTGAAGCCTGGGCCTGGCAGCAGCGACCGCCACCGAATCCCTGCGATTGGGGTCAGAAAAGGGGTTGTACAGACGGGTTCGGACAAGAGTGGTTTCATTCTAGCTGGAATGAACCTGGTTTATCTTAAACCAGTTATCAGAAAGTTTGGCATAGCCGGAGCCAGGGTCCAGTACTAAAGCTCCACATAGCACTCTCATGGTCTTGTCTATTTATAGTTCGCTGGGAAACTATGCAGGAGGAGGAGGAGGCCGGGGTTACTCAGGGGCAGCCGTGGCTAAAGATGGCTGCAGTCCAGTCAAGCGGGAGCCCTACGGTCGGGGACCAGAGACTCAGCCAGGTCACACATTACGCACACTGGCACCGGCGCTCGGAGCATCTGGCGGTCCTCCAGCCCTGACATGTTTGAAAGAGTCTGAATTAGTAATCAGGGACACTGAATTAAAGGTAGGAGTTAGGTCGCTGGAGAGAGGGGCTCCCGTAGGGGCAGAGACAGGCCTTGGCTGAAGTTCCTCCCTATAAAACAAGAGCTTTGACATTTTATTAGGAACCAGCTATTTCTAAGCACTTTGCATTCAGTAAATCATTTAATTTTATTAGTAAACTTATAAGATTAAATAGTATTATTGTCTTCACATTCCCAGTGGGGAAACTGAGCGAGGTACAGAGAGGTCAGGTAACTTAGGCAATGCCGCAAAGCTGGTGAGCATGAGCCCGGGAAGCCTGTCTCCAGAACTTGCCGGGCTAACATCCTCCGGTGACCAGGTGCGAACTGGCACCTGCCAAGCAATATTGTTTGTTTGTTTTGTTCTGGGTTTGGGTTTTTTGTTTTTGTTTTTTTGAGACAGGGTTTTGCTATGTAGCCCAGGCTGGCCTGGAATTTGAAATGATCCTCCTGCCTCATCCTCCTCAGTGCTGGGATTACAGGTGGGTCCTGCCTCAGCCTCCCCAGTGCTGGGATTACAGGTGGGTCCTGCCTCAGCCTCCCCAGTGCTGGGATTACAGGTGGGTCCTGCCTCAGTCTCCCCAGTGCTGGGATTACAGACGGGCACCACCATGCCCTGCAACACCACCATGATTATGGATTTGGCTTTCTTGGCTCCCTGACTCTGGGAGGGGGATACTCCACATGTCACATGAAGATGCCATCACTGCCAAATGCTGTCCTCCCATGGACACTGAAAATGCAGTTTAAATGCTAAACTAGTAAGCCTCCCAGAGAGTAGGAGCTTGCCAACACACTCGGGCTCCCGGCCTGCACAGTGGAGCCAGGCCCTGAGCTGGGAGACTGTAGTGTCCAGGCCCCCGAGAGACCAGCCCGACGGCCCAGGGGAGCCTTTCCCTCCACAGCTCCACCCTCCCAGCTCATGTCAGCCCTGGCACATTGTCCTGACCCCTTTGCCTCCATCTAATATATACTACTGCCAAATCTCTCATCTGATTTGCAAAGTTTTCGTATTTTATCATTTTCATTTCATTTTGTCATTTCTCTGATCAAAAGAGTTTAGGTCTCCACTCTGCACACCAAACACAGTCCATGCAGTTTAGCTGTGGATTCAGGCTTTGAACTCCAGTGCTACTCTCTGCCCCTCTTCCCTCATACCCTCTACTAAGCAACCCACATGGGCACCTTCACCCTTTCTTTCTTTCTCTCTTTTTTTTGGGGGGGTTCCACTTTGTAGCCCAGGCTGGTTTTGAACTCACAATGATCCTCCTGCCTCAGCCTCCCAAGTGCTGGGATTACAGGCATCAGCCACCACACACGGTTTCTCACCTTTTCATGCTTTACTGTGCTGGTTACTATTCCCTTTTTTTGAAGACGGAGTCTTGTTATGTAGCCCAGAATGGCCTTGAACTCACAGTGATCCTCCTGCCTCAGCCTTCCAAGTGCTGGGATTACAGGCATGTGCCATTACTCTCAGCCTGCTGGTTACTACTCTAACCACCAGTCATTAAATTCTGCCATCAGCTGGTGTGGTGGTCCACATCTGTAACCCCAGCACTCTGAGGGGGCAGGAAGCTGAGGCAGGCAAATTTGAGACCAGCCTGGGAAATTTTGTAAGACTTTGTCTCCAAATTTTAAAAGGGCTAGTTATGTAGCTGCATGTGAAGGTCCTGGGTTCAATACCCAGTATTGGGGGAAAAAAATCTTAGCATCTTTGAGGGCCATGTCAAATTTTGCTACCTTACTGTCTTTCCAGCTAACAAGGTCTTACTGCTGCCTAAATCCCACAAGCACTTTATTGCAGCTTCATGTGGAAAGCTAAGGTGCTTTCCGGGGAGGCCTTGACTCTTCACGGTGTCAGGAGGGGTCTCTGAGGTTACCTACATCAGGAGGTCCTGGAGGGCAGGCGGGAAGGGTTTCTCCATCTTCTGGGTCTCAGGACTGCTTTACTCTCCCAGTGATTTCTGAGAACTCCAAAGAGCTTCTGCTTTACCTATAGTCTGTCCCACATTCAAAATTGTAAGTGAGAACACTTACAAATATTTATTTACTTATTTCTTAAAAAGCCCATTGCACATTAACACAAGTAACACATGTCAAGGACAACACCACTGTTTCCTGAAACGAACTGGGGTGGGCAGAATGGTCCTGGTTTTCATGGCAGCAAACCCGCCTGCCTCCTGCCTCTGTCTTCTGAGACGCTGGACGCATGCAGACTTCTGCGTGCTGTGACCTGTGGCTTTGGCCAAAGCAAAAGAAGAGAGTGTAACTGCACACGTTCATGCAGGAGATCCTTAGGGACATTTTGGTCCTTGAGTCACTTTTTGGGAAATGCTAATGTTAAAAAAAGAAAAGGAAGAAAAAAAAAGGAAAGAAAAATGGCCGGGAACCAGGAGAGCTAGCGTCTTCTTTTGGCTCTCTTCCATTTAATTGAACCATAAATTTGTTCAAGACACATTTAACCTCAGTTTTCTTTTTCCCTCTGCAGTGCTCGGTATTGAAGTCAGGGCCTCCCCCTTGGCAGACAAGCACTAAGCTGTATCCCCACTCTCCAAACCTCAGTTTTCCAATCTATATAATGGATGTGTTAAATTCCTACCTCACATCATATCTTGAGAATGAAGTGAGATGATACTTTTACAGTGTCTGGCATGTGGTAGAGCCTGTTAATAAATATTAGTCTGGCCAGGAGGACCGTCATGTTATTTCTATGAGGTGACAGTATTTGCCAAAAGATCAGCCTACAGAGAAGCGGGCGTTGGCTAGGACTTTGAAAGAATGCATGTGAAAAGCATATAGACCAGGAACACAGCCCAGGAGTCTCTCTCTCTCTCTCTCTCTCTCTCTCTCTCTCTCTCTCTCTTTCTCTCTCTCTCTATCTCCATCTCTCTTTCTCCCACATATAGATAGGAAGATATATATATATATATATATATATTTTTTTTTTTTTTTTTTTTTTTTTTTTTTTTTTTTTTTTTTTTTTTTTTTGAACTGGGACTCAAACTCAGGACCTTACATTTGCCAGGCAGGAGCCATGCTGCTAAGCTATATCCTTGGCCTGGATATATTTTTTAGTGTTTAAATAATAGCTGGACTTGGTGATGCATGCCTGTAATTCCTGAGGCAGGAGGATCACTATGAGTTCAAGGTCAGCCTGGGCTACATAGTGAGACCCTGTCTCAAAAAGAAAAAAGTTACATACTATAAATATGCTCATTAAAGAAAATGTGGAAGAGATGATTTTACTGAGGTCATTTTGTGTGTAGAATTTGTAATCTGAGTCATTTAATGACATATTATGAGCATTTCTCTACATTATTAAATTTTTCTGTGACAACATTGATTTCACTGCATGGATGATTTATTTAACCATGCTCCTGTAGGGTATCCAACTTGTTGTACATTTTTTAAATTACAAAAATGCTACTCTAAGCATTTCTGTTAATTAATCTTTGTTCTAGTCTGGCAAGATTGGCAAGGGTGGCTTTCTAGAAGTAAATTTATAGATGAGGTAGCTTAAGATTAAAATCAAAGGCTCTAGCTGGTGATGATCACCTGCAAGCCCAGCACTGAGGAGGCTGAGGCAGGAGGATTGCTGGGAGTTTGAGGCCAGCCTGGGCTACATAGTGAATTCAAGGCCAATGTAAACTACATGGAAAGAACTTAAAAAAAAAAAAAGCCCAAGAATCATTTGCTCTAGACTTTCAGTCAATTAATATCTCTAACATTAGTTTCTTTACCCATGTAAGAATAACACTTTCAAGGGAGGCTGAGGCAGGAGGATACATGAGTTTGAGATCAGCCTGGGCTACAAAGTGAGTTCAAGACCAGCCAGAACTACACAGCAAGACCTTGTCTCAAAATAAATAAATAAATAAATAAATAAATAAATAAATAAAAAAAGAATAACACTCTTCCTATTTCACAGGGTTTTTGTGAATATAAATTCTTTTCATAGAACTTCACACAAAGTAAGAGTTTAATAAAAAGTTATTATAAGTCTAAGTCATATACATACATATATATATATATATATATATATATATAGAGAGAGAGAGAGAGAGAGAGAGAGAGAGAGAGAGAGAGACCAGGAACACATACACATGTATATATATTTCCCCCCAGGGCTATTGATTTGGGCTCTTGTATTCCTGGGGCCACTCTACCACTGAGCTGCATCCACAATCCTTCAGTCTTTTTACTTTTTTATCTTATGGGGTAGGGGTAGGGTCCTACAAGAACTCACCATGTAGTCCAGACTGGCCTTGAACTTGAAATCCTTCTGATTCGGCTTTCCAAGTGCTGTGATTATAGGCATGTGTCACCATGCCTCCCTATTATTTTTTTTTAAGTTTTATTTTATTGTTTATTTTTGCAGTACTGAGGATCAAATCTAGAACCTTCACTGAGCTACATTCTGAATCCCTTTTTATTTTTTGCTTCAAGACAGGATCTTGCTACACTGCTATATTGCCCAGGCTGGGTTCAACTTTAAGAATCCTCCTGCTCAAATTTAAGAATCTCAGAGTGCTAGGATCACAGGAATGTGCCACTATGCCAAGCAATTTTTTTTTTTTCTACTGGAGATTGAATTTACTGCCTTGCGCTTGCCAGGCAGGCGCTTGTGGCCGGTCATTTTTGGGATGAGGTCCTGCTAAAATGCCAGACTGGCCTGGAACTTGTGATCCCCCTGCCTCGGCCAACCAAAGCAGCTGGAATTACAGGCACATGGTATCACGCCTGGCTTATTCTGTTCATTTTTGTACCAGCTATAACTGTAACTATTTATTTAAATATTGCTGTTTTTATAAAGGATTTGAGGTAAAGGTCTAAAAATACAGAATTCCCTTTCCTTTTTCTTTTTTTAAATTAGGGTTTTGTTTCGTTTTCTTTGATTTTTTTCTGCAGATGAAAAGTAGAACAATATTTACCAAGTAATGAAAGATTCTATTAGAATTGTGATTGAAAGTTGTAAAATGGGAAATTAATGTAAAGTGGGAAATTAATTTGGTGAGAGTTGACATTGTTATAGGATTCATTTTTTCCCTAAGAATATGGGTTGTTTCATTTTTTTCAGATTTCTATGATACTGTTAACAAAATTTTATACTTTTATTTATACAGGTTCCTCACCTTTTTTTAGTCAAATTACAGCTGAGGTGTTTTTGTTTTTGTTTTTTCCACCAGGGATTGAACTCAGTAGCCGAGTGTTTTATAGTGGACTTAATCTTACCACTCTGAATGGGGAGAATACTGGTCACAATAGGTACTGCAGGTTGAAGATTTATTATGTGCAGGGTAGATTCTAAAATCTTTACTATATTAACTAATTTAATCTTCATGACAGCCTTATGAGATGAGCTGTTATTTACATTCTCATTTTATAAATGAGGAATCTGAAGCAAGAGAATACATTGACATCATTAAACAGGTAGATGAACAGGGTTTTCACCTTTTGCCACCTGTCTCCATGGACAATACTCTTAATTTACAATTTATTGGATTTTATTTATTTATTTGATAATTCTGGGAATTAAACCTAGGGTCAGGCTGGGGATTTAGCTCAATGGCATAAGCACCTGCCTTGTGTGCAGGCGGTCATGAGTTCGATCCCCGGTACCGATAAAAAAATAAAAAAACTAGGGTCTTACACATGCTAAGCAAGTGTGCTACCACTGAGCTATATCTCTAGCCTCAATATTTTTATTAATTATATCTTCTGATTCTTCTTAGAATATAAAAAAACTATGGATCTATGCTATATTTATCTTGCAGCAATTGACTTCTTTGTATTCTAGTATTAATTCTCGTCATTGTAAAATTGATTCGCATGGATTTTTCTATGTATTCCACCATATTATCTGCAAACAATGATAAATGTACTCCCCCTTTCTAAAAGTTATAACCTTTTTCCTATTTCCAGTATTATATTGATTTTTTTCAGAATAATATTAAATTAGTGATGAGACAAGACATTCTTGTTTTATTTCATCTTTACCTAAGTTGCTGTGTATATCTATATATCTATATCTATATCAGTTTATATGAAGAATATTAAGAATATTTATAGAAAATGGAATTGACTTACCATTTTTATTTGACTATTAGAAATGATCAAATGGATTTTTTTTGGGGGGGAGTTTCGTTTATTTTTGAGCCATTATGTAAATAATTTTTCTTTCTTTCTTTTTTTTTGTCTTTTTGAGACAGGGTCTTGCTATGCAGTTTAGGCTGGCCTTGGGCTCACTTTGTAGCCTAGGTTGGTCTTGAATTTGCAAAGAATTCTCCTGCCTCAACTTCCCAAGTGCTGGGATTACAAGAGTTTGTCACCATGCCTGGCGTAAATAAATTTCTTAATTCTATAACCTTGTACTAATTTTTGAAGCTCTAGTTGGTTGTGTTACATAATTCCTATGTTATGTTAATATACTGTTAAATTTTTACTAATATTAAATATTTTTGGAATTTTACATTTATATTTATGAGTGAAATTGGTCTACAGATTTTTGGGGTGCTTTTTCTTGCAAGTTTTGATATTAGATATGTTTTGCTTTCATAAGTAAATGGTATAGTTTTTCATCTTTTTCTGTGTTCAGAACAGTTCTTGCTTTCTATTCATTTTGACAGATAAATACCGTATAATAGAGATGACAAGAAAATGCAAATTGGCACAGATTATTTTGCTTCAGTAACTCTGCCACTTTCGTAGCTGGAGGACAGCTTTGATTGTGAGGAAGTAATTTGGAACAGGAGGAGGGTCACATGGGCCGCTATTGGGGTGTTGAAGAATGCGGCTGGCTGGGCAGGCAGGGATGGGAGGGAGGCCGGGGGAGTGGGAAGACAGCACAGGGGGAGCTGAGAAGTGCCGTCAGTGAAGGTGTGTAAACAAAGGGGACAGTCAGGGTCACACAGGACTGAGCTCAGTGCGGGCGGGCTGGTGGGAGGGGATACTCCTTCCCGTCCAGAAAGTCTCCAGTGTGTGGCCAGTTGGTCATTGTCTCTTACAGGGAAAAATTAACATCCTCTCACCCAGTGTGTTTGCTGATCTATCTTTCTTTCTTTCTTTCTTTCTTTCTTTCTTTCTTTCTTTCTTTCTTTCTTTCTTTCTTTCTTTTTTTGGTACAGGGGATCAAATTCACAAACTCACACTTGCCAGACAAGGGCTTAAGCCACTGAGCTAAATCTTTGTTCCTATTTTCATCTGAGCAAAGGCCTATACCCCTTGTGTAAGGGGTTCACAGGCTTTGGAGCACAAGAGTTCAGCACAGAGGGCAGAGACAGGAAACACAGCATGAATGGATGCCACAGTGCTTTTTTTTTTTTTTTTTTTTTTTTGTCTTTTTGGGATAGGGTCTCACTGTGCAGTTCAGGCTGGCCTTGAGCTCACTTTGCAGCCCAGGCTGGTCTTGAACTCGCAGCTATCCTCCTGCCTCAGCCTCCCGAGTGCTGGGATTCCCATCGTGAGCCACCACGCCCGGCTATGCCACAGTTTTGATCAAATGCCTCAGACATGGAGCCAAGGCTTGTCCAGGTTCTCTGTTTCTGTTTCAGTCCTTCCTTTCTTGCTTGTCTGCACTTCACGCAGACAGACCCACAGTTACCAGCCACTTTGTGTGGGGCAGGAAAGAGCTGCAGGGAAGACTAGTTACAGGATTACTGAGAACCGGTCAGCATAATGTTTGCCACGCGACCAAGACCATTTTGAAGGAAAAAAAAAAAAAAAAAAGACAAATGAAATGAAATTCAGCCCATGGAAGCTTACTCTAAGGTCAGTCAGAAATTCTAGACCCTTTTCCCACATTATTTTAACGAGTGGAAAAACTGACTTTACTGTTTCATAGATTTCCTTCTTGCCCTCTTCCCCATGGAGGGGTTAGTTAACACCCAACAGAGCGGCCTCCAGCTTGACATCAGGAGTGAGATGCCAGGAGCCGCAGATGGTCCACAACCCAGATAATTAGCTTCTGAAGAAGAAATAACACAAAGTCTTCTGTGAATGCAGAGTTTAGTTGAGCACAGCTGGGGCAGAGAACAAGCAAATCTCTTGAACCATTCTTCTTAGCTCTTACAAGATTGCAGAGCGATTGCCCATTTCCTGTGGTCAACAACTTACTGAAAAGACCAGCAGGGAAGAATTCCAGATAAATTCTGTAAATGTTTTACCACATCAGAGAGGGAAACATAACTCCCCATTCTTTGGGTATAGGTCATTATCTAGTAACTTCCTTCCAAAGGGCACAGTATGGGAAGTTAAAGTTGGAGGAGAGGGGAGGAGACAATCACTTTACAGTGGAGAAATGGATTCCACCAGCAATCTCTCTTCTACTAGGTAACAGAGATCAACATCCACAGCCATTAATCATGATGGCAGTATTTAGCTTGTGATGTGATGGAAATTATGTTTACCTCTCTGATCTTTCTTCCCTAAATACATAATCTCAGTCTAATCATGTGAAAAAGAAGAGATGAATTCCAGTAGAGATATTTTACAATATACCTGACCACTGTGCATCAAAACTATCAATCACCAAAACCAGGAAATATCTGAGAAATTATCACAGCCGAGAGAGGTCTAAGGAGACACGAGAGCTAAATGTAATGTGGTATGCTGCACAAGATCCTAGAAAAAGGTACAATTATGTAGTGGTGGTGGTGGTGGTGGGGGTAACAAAGTTACTGTTGGCCAAAAGCCCCTCTAACCTCGTCATGGTGCGTTTTCTTAGTTCTTTGGTTTCCTGACTTTCACCCTTTTGGACACTTACGTTGCACCCACGGCTCCTCAGAGCATATCCTATCCACACCTTTTCTGTGTTTCTCAGGGCTCTGTCCCTTAAGGACCATGGTGATCTCGTACTCTCAAGGCTTCAGTCATTACATTTCTTCTGGAGTCTGGTTCCCATCATATTCACACAACTCTCTATTCCACAGCGCCCCCTACACGTCCAAATCAGCATGTCCAAAACCAAACTGATTCTCCCTAAACCAGGGATGGCAGAGCTTTTAAAAAGAGAGGAGCCCCCAAACTGCAAACCCAAACCCTTATTTGTCGCAAAATGCCAACACTGCAGTTGCACCTGAATACTGAGATTGTAGTTTAGGAAAAAAAATACATTAACATCGTCTGTCTTAAAAACACAGAACACAGCTTTCAATGATATGAACAGCTTTTTTTTTGAAAGGGAAGTTTGCATTTGGCATGGTTTTGCACAATTAGTGTGATCTTTGCTGTTGTACGGATGCTGATAATTTGTCAAACCTTGGCTGTAGCGATTTGGCTCGCTTACTGACAGGGGGCTCTGCTGCTGCAGCACGAACGCCATAGGTTCGCCGCCACTGCCCTAAACCGTTTCTCACCCCCATCGCTCCCTGCCCCGAGCGAGCCCTGGGCATCGCCTCTGGCTTCCGCGCCTTTTGCGCTCCTGAATCCTATGAACGCCTCCTGCTGCTTCCTCGCCACCTTCCTCGCCGGCTCCTCAGCGCCCGCGGGCTCTCAGCCTTCGGGGGCTCCATCTCCCTCCCTCTCCTTCCCTTCTTCTGCTCACCATGGATTCTTTTTCTATCTCCCGGGGCATGTGTGCGTGTGCTTATTTACCCTTTTTGTATTTGAGAGAATCACTAGGAACATTTGGCTGAGTTAGTCCATTTAAAATACAGCCCTATTGGGGACAAAAGGAGACAAAACCCATGTTTGGCAGTCTCAGCCACTAACCGAGTTTTCTCTATACTCAAATGGAAAAAAAAATTTTTTTTTTGGTACCAGGGATTGAACTCAAATGAATTTTTAAAAAGATACAAAAAACACCTCTGAAGGGAGTGACAGGAAAAATTGACATAGGATAGCTGCAGAACTCAATAAATTTAAGACTTGAAAATGTGAGCGTGAAGAGACAATAAAGAAACCTTAAGTAGTGAACAGCAAAAGAACAGAGCAGTATAGGTATCATAGGTACAAAAAACACCTCTGAAGGGAGTGACAGGAAAAATTGACATAGGATAGCTGCAGAACTCAATAAATTTAAGACTTGAAAATGTGAGCGTGAAGAGACAATAAAGAAACCTTAAGTAGTGAACAGCAAAAGAACAGAGCAGTATAGGTATCATAGGTACTTGCGGCCAGGAGTTTAGGGTTGTAATAAAGGAGTACCAGTCCCAACGAGCCAGCCAGGAGTCGAACCTGGAATCTTCTGATCCGTAGTCAGACGCGTTATCCATTGCGCCACTGGCCCTGAGACGAAGGTAGTAGGCTCAGTGATGACACTTCAAGCTTATGCTGCGGGGTTTCATGGGACCTGTAGTCTCCTAGCAGAGTTCTACAGATACAGAGGCATTCTGGGAAACTGAAACTCGTCTCCGATTAGACCAGGAGATTGGTAGACACTTGAGAGAACCACGCGGATCGTCACTGTCCAGTCCTCCAATTGGCGGACGGAACCGCGCCGCCCAGTCCGCCTCTGCCTCTCGAGCTGTGGAAGACGCTCTGGTTGTTAAGGCGACTCGTCCCGCCTTCTGAGGGATTTTCGGCTTTGTGATTGGCTGTTGGTATCAAGGAATCCCGGCGTGGACAGCGCGAGGGAAAAGATGGCGGCGATGGCGGTCGGTGGTGCTGGTGGGAGCCGCGTGTCCAGCGGGAGGGATCTGAATTGCGTCCCCGAAATAGCGGACACACTGGGGGCTGTGGCCAAGCAGGGGTGAGGACCGCACCTCCGCTAGCGGACTGCGGAATTCGAACTCGGGGATGGAAAGGGCAGACTAGTCATACCCTGCAGGGGACGAGGGAGTGAGGAACCTTACTTTTGGAGGGGAGAACCTTCGCCCCCTGTCACTCGAGGAAGGAAACTTATGGGGGGCGTGTGATCACTTGAGTTCAAAAGTCGAGGGAGTTGTTGGTAAACTCCAGGGACGTACAGTCAATACTCCAGGGCCTTGGAAGCTGAGGATATTGTCTGGGAGTGGGAGGAAGTGTTGTGTTAGTGGGCAGGGGTGAGGAGAGGTTAGTCTGGAGTGGGAAGGCATGAAGGAATGCTGGGGCAAGTCTGGATGTGACAGTTTGGGGAAGAATGGTGTTGCGTAGCGTGGATTTCCTTTTCTCCTTACTCATCTTTTCCATGGCCGTGTTTTGGGGAGAAATTGAAGCACAGTTTAACAGAAGCGATATGCCCCAAGTTGGGCGAAATCAGCAGCCCCGTGGGGTGACTGATGGTTCCTGAAAGAGCTGTGGAAAATCAAAATAGCCTAAACCCAGTTGCTTGTGTCTCTGGGCACTGCTACTCACTTTACATGATGATTCTGGGTCTGTCGCGGTTGTAGGTTTGATTTCCTCTGCATGCCTGTCTTCCACCCGCGTTTCAAGAGGGAGTTCACTCAGGAACCTGCTAAGAATCGACCTGGCCCCCAGACACGATCAGACCTACTGCTGTCAGGAAGGGGTAGGGACCATCCCATATGCCCCTTAACTATTAGAGACAGTAACAACTTCTGCTTTATCAGGTCCCGTTCTCCCACTTTCCTGACTTGGATTATATTGGTTAGTACTTGGGATATAGATAACTTGTTTTCCCTTGCTTATTGCTAAAAGCCTTAGTTCCCTATTGTGCATCATTCTATCCCATATCTGTGACAGAAAAAAAAAAAGTCTTTGTCTCTGATCTCTTTCTACTTTCTGCTAAGAACTAGGAATTGAACAAGTAAAGTGCTGAGCCTCATTCAGTCTTTTATCTTTCTTGGGTTGGGGAGTGCAGACTGGAATACACTAATTGTGGGAAAGCTTTCCCCATGGATTCATCCAGACTCAAAAGTGGAGAAGATCCGCAGGAACTCTGAGGCGGTAAGACAGGTCTCTCCCCAGGAACTTTCTAAAAATTAGTTCTGCCACCAAGGTGGCTGGGAAGTCATCCCTTTCCCCAGTGACTTGGGATATCAAAGTAAATCAGTTTATACAATGTAATTAAAAAGATTTGGTTGTGAGCTGGGTGTGGTGGTGCACTCCAGTAATCCTAGCACTCAGGAGGCTGAGGCAGGAGGATCAGTGCAAGTTCGAGACCATCCTGGGCTACAAAGTGAGCCCAAGGCCAGCCTGAACTGCATAGTGAGACCCTGTCTCAAAAAAAAGGGGAAAAAAAAAAAAGATTTGGTTGGTACCTCTTAACATTTTCCTTGATCTCCATTCCAGGCAATGTTACAGGAGCTGAATTTTGGGGCATATCTGGGTCTTCCAGCATTTCTGCTGCCTCTTTATCAGGAAGATAACACAAACCTAGCCAGAGTTTTGACCAACCACATCCACACTGGCCACCATGCTTCCATGGTATGGCTGAAGGGTTTGTTCCCTGTTGCACGTTGTGATAGTTGGGCTTTGCTAAGTACTGTCTTGTACCCAACCATTCAGTGTTGCATTTGGCAGAACTGAAAGGTCAATATCCCCCCTACCTAAAACTATTATGCAGGGCTGGAGGTGTAGCTCATTAGTAGAGCTTTTGCTAGCATGGGTAAGGCCCTGGGTTTGATCTCCAATGCTATAAAATAGATAAATAAAAATAAAAATAGTATGCATTTTTTCAAAACAAAATAGTTGGCTAGAGTGCCTCACACCTGTAATCCTAGCACTTGGGAGGCTGAAGCAGGATTGCAAGGAGTTCAAGGCCATCTTAAGCTACATAGTGAGTTCAAGACCAGCCTGGAATACCAAGACCCTGTTTCAAAGAAAAATTAAACCAAGGTTAGGCATAGTGGCACACACCAGTAATTCCAGCACTTAGGAGACTGAGGCAGGAGGATTACTGTGAGTTTGAGGCCCAGCCTGAACCATATGGTGAAACCCTATCTCAAAAAGAAAAACCAGGCATGGTGGCACATGCCTATAATCCTGGCACTCAGTAGGCTGGGTCAGGCATATTGCTGCGAGTTCAAAGCCAGCCTGGGCTGCGTAGTTAAGTTCAAGGTCAGCCGGAACTATATAGTGAAACCCTGTCTCAAAAAACAAACCAAAAAAAAGGAAAGAAAAATTTAAACTAAAAAAACAATCCCAAATATATGACACTGAAGGTATAGCTCAGTGGTAGATCACTTGTCTAGCATGCACAAGACCCTGGATTCTGTCTTATGATTTTGTGCAATAAAAGAAAACCAAAAGCCCTATATAGAATATATAATTATTTCTAGCTGAAATTAAAGTAAAATCATGGCAAATATTTGCACAAAGGTAATGTAGAAAATACTTAGAATCATAAATTAAGAACAGCATGTGGAGGGATTGAATTAGGCGGGTCATGGTGTCACATGCCTATAATCCTAGCATTGCAGGAGGCTAAGGCAAGAGGATCAAATACTCAGTTAAGCCTGGGCAACTTAGTGACTTAGCAAACCCTCTCTCAGGAACCCTCTCTCAAGAGTAAAAATTTTTTAAAAACTTAAGGATGTAACCCAGAGTGAAAGTCTTGGGTTCAGTCCCCTGGTTGCATAGGACAAATTGAGGTCTAAAGCAATATACCTTTAACTGGCTTTCTGGACTGGAATTCAAAACTAGTTCTAAATTAGTACTCAATCATGTGCAGTTCTGGATGCGGGTACCCTTGGTGGCACCAGAGGACCTGAGAGATGATATAATTGAAAATGTACCAACCACACACACACAGGAGTACAGTGGGGAGGAGAAAACGTGGATGTGGTATGTCTCCTTTTGCTGCTATACAAGGGCAAAGGGTAAGGGATGGGAAAGTGTGGGGTGGAAATAGCTGGACAGGGGCCATATGTATTTGACAGTGTTTTTCTGTATTTGGCCAGGTGGCACAATTTCCGGACTTTGTGTGACTATAGCAAGAGAATTGCAGTAGGTAAGTCTATGAGGATCTTGGGATAGGTATGATCTCTCATGAATAAAGAATCAGTAAAGCTCTGCAGTAGGGTGTGGTAATCTCAGTACTCTAGGAGGCTGAAGCAGAAGGATTGCAAGTTGGATCCAAACCTTGGCAATTTAAGTGAGACCCTGTCTTTGAAATAAGAAAATAGAAAAAAAGGACTGGGGTTATAGTTTATTGAGAGGGATCTAGATCCAATCTCCAGCCCTGGGGGAAAAAAACTCAGCAGTTTCATGGATACTCAGCATTTTGACTGTTTTCCCTATGCCTTGTTGTCTTTATTTATTTGTTTGTTTGTTTGTTTTTAAGGCAGAGTCTTGCTGTGTAGTTTAGGCTGGCATTTAACTGACTATGTAGCTCAGTCTGGCCTCAAATTCACAGTGAACCTCCTGCCTCAGCCTCCTAAGTATTGAGATCACAGGTATGCACCACCATGCCATGTCTACCTTGCTGTTAAGAAGAGGAGGAAGCAGACCTAGTGGAAAGGAGCAAGGAAGACCTTCTTGCCTGACAGTGATTGACAGGTCTTTCTCTTTCCTTGTGTAGCTCTTGAAATTGGGGCTGACCTCCCATCTAATCATGTCATTGACCGTTGGCTCGGGGAGCCCATCAAAGCAGCCATTCTTCCCACCAGCATTTTCTTGACTAATAAGAAGGGATTTCCTGTTCTTTCTAAGATGCACCAGAGGCTGATCTTCCGGCTCCTCAAGGTGGGTAGAAGGGTTCTAAAGGTGGTCTGGCTATACCTGTTACTTTTGTGCGCATAGTGCTTTTCTCTCTCTCCTGTGGGGGCTGTTTTCCTCTAGTCTTTTTCTTTTCTTTTTTTGTACCAGGAATTGAACTCAGGACCTTGTGCTTTCCTGACCGGCTCTTGTGCTGCTGAGCTATGTCCCCAGCATCCTATTTAGTTTTTTTTTTTTTTTTTTTGGTACTGGGGATTGAACTCACAACCTGGTGCTTGCCAGGCAGGTGTTCTCTCTTTAGTTTCTAAAGAACAATTTCAGGAAAGTTGGAGGCCTTGAGAACAGTGAAACAGTTGTCAGCAGGAACTCCAGAAACCTTGCCAAAGAAATAAAACTCATAAATTTGCAGATTTGATTTTGGAAGTTACAGCAAGGATTCCTATGGCCCTTTGAGCTAGGGTGATGTTTATATTGTATTAGAAACCTTTTTAAATTTACGGCGACTTAGGCTACTTTTTGTTGGTTTGGGGGCATACACTCAACTGTGGGTCCAAGCCTTATTTTCTGGTAGGGCTCTTTGGCTGTGAACCATAATACAGTATCCTAGAACTTGGTCGAGGGCTGTCTGATGGTCTGACTTCTCTTGTAGTTGGAGGTGCAGTTCATCATCACGGGCACCAACCACCACTCAGAGAAGGAATTCTGCTCCTACCTCCAGTACTTGGAATACTTGAGCCAGAACCGCCCTCCACCCAATGCCTATGAACTCTTTGCCAAGGGCTATGAAGACTACCTACAGTCCCCTCTCCAGGTGGGTTTAGGCTATGCTGAGATGCAGCAGATGGGACGGGAAACATATCTTAAGATGCCCCAAAACCCTACCACAGCTCAGAGACAGTGGAAAGGTTTGGTCTGGTTTGGTTTGTTTCGGTTTTGATGGTATTGGGGATTGAACTCGGTGTCTTCACACTGAGCTAAATCCCCAGCCCTTATTTTTATATGTATGTGTATGTATGTATGTATGTATGTATGTATGTGTATGTGTATATATATGTGTATATATATATGTATGTATGTATATATATATATATATATATATATATATATATATTTTTTTTTTTTTTTTTTTTTGGTACTGGGGATTGAACTCATGACCTTGTGCTTGCCAGGCAGGCACTTAGGCCACTGGTGGTTTACCTCCAGCCTCCCAGCCCTTATTTTTGAGACAGGCTCTCACTAAGTCAATAAGTGGCCCAGGCTGGGCTTAAATTTGTACCAGCTTGCCCAGCTGAGAAGTTTTTGATGTCTTGATACATTGTCTTGATAGGAACAGGCTCTCTTATTTTGTCTTTTTCCTTCCATTTATCAGCCACTGATGGACAATCTGGAATCTCAGACATATGAAGTATTTGAAAAGGACCCCATCAAATACTCTCAGTACCAGCAGGTATAGTGTTGGGGCCAGTTAAGAATGCACACAGGGCTAGGATAACCTTGGGGAGGATGGGATTACAGCCGTAAGGTCTTTTCTCCTTTCTCCAGGCCATCTATAAATGTCTGCTGGACCGAGTACCAGAAGAAAAGAAGGATACCAATGTCCAGTGAGTGCTTTCCCTGAAACCCCAGGGACATGCGTGCCTACTTCTCAGTATGCCCAATCTGCTGATTCTTCCCCTTTCTTAGGGTACTGATGGTGCTGGGAGCAGGCCGGGGTCCCCTTGTGAATGCTTCCCTGCGGGCTGCCAAGCAGGCTGACCGGCGGATAAAGCTGTATGCCGTGGAGAAGAACCCAAATGCTGTGGTCACGTGAGTAGGAACCTGTCCATTTGGAAGTTTGTCCCTGTGACCAGTTTTCCATAACATCGCTCCTTATCTGTACGCTCTCTGTTTCAGGTTAGAGAACTGGCAGTTTGAAGAATGGGGAAGCCAGGTGACAGTAGTCTCTTCAGACATGAGGGAATGGGTGGCTCCAGAGAAAGCAGACATAATTGTCAGTGAGCTTCTGGGCTCTTTTGCCGACAATGAGCTGTCACCTGAGTGTCTGGATGGTGCACAGCATTTCCTGAAAGGTATCTTCAGGATGGGGTGTATAAAGCAGGCAGCAGTGGGGAGAAGGTTACAGGACTTAGGGGAGATGGTTGGATTTGGGTCAGATCATGTGACTTGGAGAGCTACTGCTCGCTGCCCATGAGGGGAGCAGAGTAGAGCAGATTCTTTACCTGAGGACTGCGGACTCCCTCAGTTGGCAGGCATGTCTTGGGCTTACCTTTTGTCAGGAACTTTCGTTGAGCTTTGTGATTCCACACAAAAGTTGAGAATTACCATACCTAATGACATTTCCATCAGCCAGACTGCATGTGTGAGGTGGTCTCATAATGACTACCATGTAGTGACATTGTAGCCATCTTTGTATTAAGTACACTATCATGTTGGCATAGTGAAAAAAGCATGCCTCAGGACTTGTTCCCTTATCAGGATAAACATATGACAATGCATCTTAGGTTCCTTCAGTTTTAATCTTCTGTGACTGCAAATTAACCTAGGAGTGAAATCCCCAGTGAGAGGAATTGGGAGCAGACTAGCCTGGGAACATGACATCAAGCCATCTCTTCCTGTCATGCTTTTGCCAGCCTTGGTTGGTTTTGATGCGGGAAGTTTGAGCTTTTGGTTAGCCCAGAGGCACTATGTTCCTCTCATGGGAACTAATCTGGCTCTCCTGCCTGCAGACGATGGTGTGAGCATCCCTGGGGAGTACACTTCCTTCCTGGCTCCCATCTCCTCCTCCAAGCTGTACAACGAGGTCCGGGCCTGTCGGGAAAAGGACCGGGACCCTGAGGTAGAGTGAGCTGCTCTTCCAGAAGGAAGTGCTTTGCCTACAGTCCTGTAGTTTTCTGCCACTAAAGAAGAGGTGAAGGAGTAGTTAGGGACAGGGGAAAGTGGCTGAAATGAAACTATTGATTTCATCTTTTCCCTTGTTCTTGGGGCTTGAGCTTCTTTCCCTGGGGAAGTTGGTATCCTGTCTGTTTTCTCCAGCTTTTGCTTGCTCTTTCTCTCTTTCACTTGGGACAGGCCCAGTTTGAGATGCCTTATGTGGTACGGCTGCACAACTTCCACCAGCTCTCTGCACCCCAACCCTGTTTCACCTTCAGCCACCCCAACAGAGGTAGGTTCCTGCATGGCTGTCCTGACTGGAGAAGTCTTAGCTCACTCTCTTGCTTTCTCCCACTGGTATCCTCAGTCTGCCTACGCTAGGCTTCCATTCCTGGGCCATGCTTGTGTTCCACCATGTTGTCTGGGCTTCTGGTCCTTCATCAGTCACCCAATTCTTTCTTGACAGATCCTATGATTGACAATAACCGCTACTGCACCCTGCAGTTTCCCGTGGAGGTGAACACGGTGCTGCATGGCTTTGCAGGCTACTTTGAGACTGTGCTTTATCAGGACATCACTCTGAGTGAGTGTCTGCAGTGAGCAGTGGCAGGCTGTGCGGGTGTACATGTCTCATTTTGGTTCAGGGATAGCCCCAGAGTCAGTAGAGACTTTGATTTTTTTCATTATTTCATCCACACAGGTATCCGTCCAGAGACTCACTCTCCTGGGATGTTCTCATGGTTTCCCATCCTCTTCC
This sequence comes from Hydrochoerus hydrochaeris, assembly GCA_004027455.1. Lineage (NCBI taxonomy): Eukaryota > Metazoa > Chordata > Mammalia > Rodentia > Hydrochaeridae > Hydrochoerus > Hydrochoerus hydrochaeris. The sequence goes on along the minus strand of PVLA01004386.1, from coordinate 96,934 downwards.
CCATTAAGGTAGGAATTGCATTTAACACTCTCTAAGTTAAAGAGTAAGTTTTGCCATCAGTACTCTCCCCCTTTTTAGTTTCCCCCAGGATGATACTTGGCTGTGACCCATGTTCTTGCTCTAACATGGTCCTGGACCTTGGTGATAGGTGTTGGGTTATATACAGTTACCTCAGTCTTTGTATCTGTTCTGTACTCTGAGCAAGAGCCATCTTTAACAACTCTGATCTCCCTCTCCTGTTTAAAACTCATTAGTGCCTTCCCACTGCTCTCTGGGGTAAAGGCCAAAACCTACGCTAACTTCACTGATAAGAACTGGTACAGTTTTGTCTGCTTGTTTAACTGCTGCTCCCTGGCTTCCACCGCCTCAACCCTGTGAGGCTTCTTTTGGTTCCTGTAATACTCTGAGGTCTTTTTCTGCCTCGGGCCTTCATACCTCTCTGCTGTACCTAAAAAGTTGTTCATCTTGCCACCCAGCTAACTAATCTTCCAGGTCTCCTTGAACTTTTTTGCTGTCAGATAAACTTTCCTTGACCTGCTAGGTGAGGTTAGCATCCTGTTAGCATCATAGGTTTGTGGTACCCCCGTACATGTGCACAGCACCCAGCACACCTTTGATTATTTGCTCCGTGTCCGACTGTTCCCTGTTGATAGATTTGATACAAGCGTTTGGGTGTTAGAGTAGCCTCTCGTGCTCCTCTAACTTGCTCCATCTAACTCAGCTCTCCCTTGAACCTCCCTGTCTTCCTTCTTAACAGCAGCCCATTACGGTGCGTGAAGGCCAGACCATCTGTGTGCGTTTCTGGCGGTGCAGCAGTTCCAAAAAGGTGTGGTACGAATGGGCAGTGACAGCACCGGTCTGTTCTGCGATCCACAACCCCACGGGCCGCTCATACACCATTGGCCTTTAGTCTTGTGGGCAGGTGTCTAGAGCTTGGAAGCAGCTTTGGGCTCTGCCTAGATAGCAAGAAGGTGCAGCACACCTATGGGTACAGTACATCTGTGAATCCCCTTGCCCATCAGAGAGGAGTATTCAGTCTGGCTTCCTGTGTTCCATCAAGATGGGCAAAGGATAAGAAGTAATTGCAGGCTCAAACCAGCACTCTACAAAGGTCATGGCCAGGGTGTGTGGAATTAGTAGTGTTGGGTGTGAAGCTGCATCAACGGGCACTCAGCCTTGAGGACTTTTTGGAATGGCCCTGAGAACATGTGATTGAACAGACCTTCAGCCTTTTCCCTGCCCTTTCTATTGTTTTGATGGTTTTACATAAAGAGGAAATACAAATAAAGCAAAGTTATGGCTCTACTCTGCTGCGCCTTGCCTCTTTTTCCACACTTCACTTAGACCTAAGAATATTCATTCAGATCTGTGCCCTTAGCAAAGATGCAAGGAACGTAGTTTAAGAAGCTGAGTGAAAAGCTGGTTGTGGTGGTACATGCCTGTAAACCCAACACTGGAAGGCCAAGTCAGGACAATTGCAACCTGGAGCTCAGCATGGGCAATTTAGCAAAATCCTATCTCAGAATTATATTTTTAAAATACAGACTGAGGATGTTGTTCAGTGTGAAGACTGAGTTCAGTGCCTAATACCTCTAAACAATGACGACAAAAATTCAGAACTACACGTGCACACACACACAAGGGGAACTCTTGGACTCCTACATATAAGCTTTCTGACCAGTTCCAGTGAGCTCTTGTCTGTGTACGATTCATGCTTAGGCTCTGGGGAGGAGGCATTAGAGAAGCATGATAGTGAAGCTAGCTTTACTTCTGCCTTCATAAGTCACTGTACTGCCAAGTTCTTTTATTGCTTTTTAGAAGAGAAACGAGGCCACCCAGTCATCTCCAGAAAGAAGCTACCTATTTTGTTTGAATAAGATCACAGGGTTAAACCAGGCATAGTGGTACACATTAATAATCGCAGCACTTGGGAGGCTAAGGCAGCAGGATCACAAATTTGAGGCCACTCTGGGCTACATAGTGAGATACTGTCTCAAAATAATGAATCAGAGCCAGGGACTTAGCTCAGTGGTGTAAGTGCCTTGCCTGGCAAGTACAAGGTCATGAGTTTGATCCCTGGTACCAAAAAAAGAAAAAAACTGAATCACAGAGTTGCAGTTATAAATACTAAGAGATCATTAGTCCAATTTTCCATCATGCATAGGGGACTCGGCATAGTGATGTATCTACTACATATCCAAGTCAGACCCAGAGCTCAGATCCTCCAAATAACTAGCTATGCTTTTGGCAGCTATATTTAGTAGATGAAGTCTCTAGTAGGGGTTCTAGGATGCACTAGGAAGTAAAGGTGGCTATCAGTCTTTCTAGTTAGAGAAGAAAATATTAGATTGCCTGAGAAAATTTATCCTGCAGCGGGGCATGGAGGGAGAATGGGGGCATGTGACCTGTGGGACTAAGCTCTGTGACAGATGACTCTGTGACAAGCCTGCGTTTCTCAGGTCCCAGATACTGAGGTCAGCAGGCCGTGATCCAAAGGGTTGGGTATGAAAGCCGCTCAGAATGGGGGTGTGGAGTCCCTCATCTCCGAAGTGAAAAAAGCGCAACTGCTGTTAAGAAGCTGTCGCCAGAAAGAACAAGTACCCTATTTGGTAAATCAGACTAGGGTCGGCTAAAAACATCCTTCTTCCCTCTTTATTGGCCCTACCACAAAAGTGGGACCACCTGATCCCTCACCCTGTTCCAAATGGTTTCTCCCGCCTTCCGCAATCATTAAACCAATGACAGAGTGATGAGCCACTAGTAAATGAAGCTTTCCTTCCCTTCAATCTGTGAGGCATTAGCCAATCAACGGAAAGATGATGGTGCCTAAGAAACAGTTGAGTTTGGCTCCACCCACCCGTGACGTTAGGTCCAGTTGCTGCGTACGCGCAGATTGTGGAAAGGCGCTGGAAGATAGCGAAGTGCCGCCATCTTGCGGGAAGAGAAGTAACTCAGGCTGCAGTGCTGCTTTCACTGCTGAGACTGTAGGTAATAGCTAAAGTTCGTGTTCCCTCACACACAATCCAAAGGAACAGAGAAAATCAGCCCTCCAACCTGCGGGGACCTGGAACTGGTGAGAAACCCCTCAACCTTATTCTCCCTTACGTCACACGTAGGTGATGTAGATGATGTTGCTGCGGGGCGCCTCCAGTGCCGTCACTGGTGGAAAATGGCGTCATAGGTAGAGTTGGGCAGACTTTTAAAATTAAAAACAGAACACGTTTTTTGGCTTATTGTGTTCTGGAAGTGTTCACTATTTACTTATTTTATATTTTGGGTACTGGGAATTGAACTCATGACCTAGCACTTGCCAGGCAGGCATTTGTGCTGCTGCTGAACTAAACCCCTTGGCTCTCATTTAAATGTAGATCACTGACATGACTTTAGAGATCTTATCCTAGAGAAGACAAGATGGCTGATCAGTGAGCAACAGAATACAAAGCCTCCCGGGAGAAACAATTCATATGCCAGAATAAAACACCCTGGAGAGACCCAGACAGAGGGAGATGGATCCTTTTGATACAGGAAGAAATTAAAACTTAAAAAAGCTCATCAAATACTTTAGGACTACAACTGAAACAGCTAAAAACTAAAGGGACACAGCGTTTTCACGATGACCCGCCAAGATTGCACCACTTGAATCTGTGCCAGCAGGCAGAGCCACCCAGACTCGTTCCCACCTCCACTCACAGGAACAATGGCAGCGCTGAAGTCGGAGGTTGGTGAGCCCAATGGAGAGCGGAGCTGGTGGAGGAACCTTCATTGACATGGCTTCAATGGACATTAAGAGATATCTTTGGGACCTTGTAGATGAGCTCAAAACTGAAATATTAAATCAGGTAAAGCAAGATATGAGTAGAGTAATAAAAGAAATGCTCTCAGGAAGCATCTCTCAGGAAGATACAGATGGAAGAAGGGAGGAACACAAAAAAAGGAGAGAAACATTTGATAAAGAATATAAAGAGATCGTCATCCTATATCGGCTATGTCCTATACCTGTAAGGATACAGCTTCAAGGAGGCCAGTGACTTTGATCTCGTACTGTGTTTCCACAGCGTGATCCTTTAAAGGCATTCCTACTGGAGAAGGAGCTTCGACCCTTTCAGCCTAAGAGGAAACATACATGTTTTTGGCCATCTGTGCCATCACTCAGATGGATAAGGGAGTTGAGATTTCCTATGCTGGGCATGATGGCCTCCATTTGTAATTCCAGGACTCTGGAAGGCAGAGGCAGGGTTGCAAGATCCAGTCCAGCCTGGGCAGTTTAATGACTTAGTGAAACCCTTCCCAGTTGGCCTTTAACTTCTGTCATAGATACTGTAAGTATATGGTGAGGCCACATGTGAGTATTGATGATTGAGTGATTTGTCCTCAATCTAGAGCATAAGCGCCTGCCTTGTAAGAGTGCAGTCATGAGTTCGATCCCTGGTACCAAAAAAAAAAAAAATTAATTGCATATGCATACTCAAAGTTCCAAAACAAAGGAGAAATAGTATCTCTTTTTTAAAAAAAATACATGCCAAATATTGCATTCACAGACACTCTAAACAGTGTCAAAGATGTGTACCCTGTGACTAATTAAGGTTTTACTCAGCAATAAGTAGTCAACATGATTAATGGCATTCTTCAGTGTAAAACTTAAAGAGAAAAGAATGACTGAGAAGCCAAAAGCTGGATGTGAGCAATGAGCTACACTTAATGATTTATTTAATATTGATTTTCAGACAGATGCTTGCTACATCTGAAAGTAGCCCAGATTGAGCTCAAACTTCCAGTCTCCAGCCTCATTATCCCATAGTGTTGGGTACACATGTGTATATCACCATGCCTAGAAAAAACTCATTTATATGCATTAATATCAATCCATAGGTTTGTATGTAGTAAGCAACATATGGCAGGTAAAACAGAGAAATTGAGTTTTTGGAGTAAAATTTTTTATCAAAAAGAGGTATAGGACAGGTTGGGATAATAAGACAGCTGTGTGTAAGGAAAGGGTTTGGAATCTGCAGGGAGTAGGTTTTTGTCTGCAGAGGTCATGTATGTTGGTTGTCAATTCCCACAATGGAGACTGCAGACCTGGAACATTGGTCTTCTCAGGAAGAACATTATGGGTAGCTACATGTCAACAAGGAGAGAGAAGGTCCAGCGAGACTTGAGGCTCTGAGAGAGACGCCTGGATGAGACTGTGGCCCTGAGCCCATCAGTCGTCCTCAGTGGCGATGGATGCCGAGCAGTCCAGCCAGTGATGAGTCCGAGGCAGCAGTGTCTTATCCTGTGAGGGCGGGAAGGTGATGACTTACCCGCTCTCTGGGGACAGGGCAGTCGCACCTCCAGTGGCCCTATTGGTTGCAGATGGGACCAGTTCCCAGTTGTGGCCACAGGTCAGGGCAAGCTCGTGTCCAGTGTTATTTTTCTGCCGCACTTGAAGCATGATTGGGGGGGGGGGGTCAAGTTTTTAGATTTTTTTTTCTCCAGTCTGTGTTTTATCTCAAGCCCAGAGTACCGCTTACTGCAGCTGTAGCTGCTGTGACCATAAATTGGCCTTAGTGTTTTAGCCTGGAATACAACCTTTTTTACCGCCATCCTGGAATGTAACCTTTTTAAGGTCATTGTCTATCATTGAAGACATGGAAAGCCATATGTAAGAGGTCTCCATGGGGAGATTGATGACCAAGGTCTGACGTTTTGAATTTAGTCTGAATGTTTGGTACTGCTTGGGAAATGAAGTGAGAGTTTAGGAGGACTGCAGGATCAGGTATGATGGGCAGGGGAGAGAGAGGAGAGGCAGAGTAGGATAACAGAGGAGGAGCTCACAGGGGTGTAGGCTTCTGAGAGTAACTCTGAGATGAGGAGGAGGAGGAAGAAGAAGGAGGGGAGCGAGAGAGGAGGGGGCCTCCATGTGAGTTACGGCTATAGGGGTGGAGGTATTTCATCTGTCAGGTCTGAGAAACAAGAAAGAAGAGAGTCACCGGTGGCAAGCTGATAAAGGAAGAAGACCTGTGAAGCGGGTCAAAAGAATTTGGGAGGCCTTGTAGGTTTGGAATAGGTCAGGGCATGCCTGCAGCTGGATATAAGGTATTTACCCTCACTTGCTGTTTCAGTAGTAAAAGACGTAAATCTCTTAATGTTAGTTAGCCTGTTTGGCCTGAGAGTTTGTTTTAGCCCCAGTGTATCTAAGCGCAGTCCAAAGGAGTGGTTTTCTCAGGTAATGATTGATTATTACTCATGTGTTTCAATTAGGAAGGTGAGCAGGGGGTGGGAAGGTTGTGAATCAGGGAGAATGGTCACCCTCCAGTGAAGCACTACCAGCACTAGCGTAGTCCCAACAATGACTTCTCTAGTCGTCACCAGAGGAGGCATGTGGGAGGTCCAAAAAGGATGTAGTAGTAGCGTAGTCCCAAAAATGACCTGTCTGGTCATCACCAGAGGCCTGTGGGGTCCCAAAGGATGTAGAGGTCCCCAGAGGGATGTAGAGCAGTAGGGGGAT